>VDFB02120069.1:0-68471 GCA_007258455.2 Sequoia sempervirens | reverse complement strand
ATCATCATTTCATCATCATTTATCATCATCATCTCTAATAAAGTCTCAACCAATCATGGACTTGTTGGATCCTCTTGTCATAATCTCATTTCCACGCTAACATCATCATCACCAATGCATCCATCATGCATCCATCTTGCATCCATGAAACTGTCAGCATACCACATATCATTCATAATAGGAAACATTGATCATTTCACATGCATTGCATTTGCATCATCATCATAATATAGATCTGTTAGTCTAAACATCTACATAAATCATCGTTGCATAATCACAGCATATCACATCATTCACATCATCAATCTCATCCATCTCATATCATATCATCATTTAAGTTGTTTAGGATAATATAGCTTTGTTATTCTAAGCATCTTAAAATCATCTCATTTGCATCATTATCCATAACCATCCATTTTGAACCTCTTTATCGCGAGATCGACCCTCAAATCTAATCTTTTCACTCGATCTCTCGAGGGGGCAATGTACCAGTGTACTTCTTTTCCAGCTTGGGCATCCGAAAAAATCATGAAATTTTTTAATTTCGATCGTGGCAAGTTATTCTTTGAACCAACGCAACAAGTACATTGCTTCAAAGAGGGGCAAAATGTAGACATGCAAAATTTACATTCTGCATTTGATCAGGTTCATTCATCAACTGAACTAGATGTTGCATTAGATCCATTCATCACCTTTAATCCATTCATTAAATAATCTCATTTATCAAATACACATTATCATTCAACCTTCATCTTGCATCATCCATTTAATTAAATAAATCAGGACTTCATTTTCATATTCCATCATTTTCTGATTTAAATAAATCAATCATCAAAGTCCAAAATGTCAACTCACCTAATCAACATTAATCAGCATAATCATCATCTAATCCTAATCTAATGATTAATCCCATCCCACTTGCATTATCTAGATCTATCCACTTGCACAATAAATCAATTTTATTGATTTATTAAAACCTCATTTTCTCTCAACATGACAAGTCAAACAGGGCATTTATTGCTCTTCTTTCTTGTCCCCCTCAAAATTTATTGCAAATTTGAATTCAAAATTTCCCTCTTGGGCACTCTTCCCAAATCTTGCACAACCATTGACTAATCACATGATGACAAGTGTCCTCAACTCATTGGCTTGTTTTGATCCCACATTGGTCCCTCTTCAACACTTGGCATTTTGAAAATCTTTAAATAGGTGCTTCATCTTTGAGCAAATCCTTCACAATTTCATGCAAGGTTACTCTCTTCATTTGAGATTTGATCTTGTTCATCATCAATCCATCATCTCCATTTGCATTTTATCATTTGAGCTTTGATCAAGGATTGGGAAAGGGTCACTAGCACATGTGACACCAATCCAACATGGAATAGGTAGCTTGCTTTTGTTTTCATAATGTTTTAGTCTTTATATTATCATTTGTTGCATTTTTGAAAGCATTTGCAATATATTCCATGGAGGTATTTGCAGATTTGTGTGTTTAGACTAACCCTTCTAATGAGTTTTTAAGGTTGGTCTTACATTGCAGATTTTGGGTACTTCAGTTATCACCTTCATTTATAACATTTGGTATTAAAACCTAGCCAATTGTGCTTCTTGGGTGGAAGTGTGAAGGTTTTTTGAGCTATAGCGGGAGTTTCGATTGAACTTATTTTATAAATTTGTATAGAATCCATGGCTACATCCTCATCTTAGTTGGATATTTAAAAATTCAATGGAACTAACTACAAGTTATGAAAGTTGAAAATGGAGGATCTCCTTGAAGATGTGGATCAATGGATGGTAGCAACAAAAGAAAAGAAACTAGACAAGATAGATCAAGATGAGTTGGATGAGATGGATAAGAAATAATAAGGAACCACTCAACTTTATCTTGTAGGCTTTGTCTTACTGAATGTTTTTTAAGAGGAAATAACATATGATCTATGGAAATAATTGGGTGAAATATACCAAGGCAAGAGTCTAGTTAAAAACTTATACTTAAAAAGAAAATAAATTTATCTTAAAATGAAGGATGGTGATTTAATAGTTGAGCATTTAAATGTAATTAATTTTATTTTGAGTTAGCTAGCTTCTATTGATGTTAAGATAGATGAAGAAAATAAGTGCATGATATTAATTTATTCTTTTCCTAAGTCATGGGGGAATTGTATCCTTGTTATTAGTGCTAATCTGAGAGAGCTCAAAATGGATGCTCTTTTTGCAACATTGTTGTCACAAGAAATAAGAAAGAAAGTTGTGGATAGCTCATTACATGCTCTTCATGTCAAAGGAAGGCCAAGAAAAGAGTTGGATGTAAAGGAGATTAAAAGGGGCCTAAGTTAAGTCTAAGGGATAATCTAAGATTGGGTAAAAAGAATAGAATAAAGTGTTATAACTATGAAAAAATGGGGCATGTGAAGAAGAAATTTAGAAACAAAAATAAACAATAGAATTTTAGCACAAAAAAGTTATTTGATTCAAGTGATGAAGCTTTGCTTTCTTCATGTAATATTATTTAACAAACATTGGTTGATTGATGAAGGATGCTCCTATCATATGAATCCTTGAATAAGAAGTGGTTTTTTCATATATGAAGAATAGGATGAAGGATAATTATAGATCAAGGATAACAGTTCATATCCCATTGTTAGATGGGGAAAGGTATAGTTGTGTTTTAGTGATAAAAAGTTAAAAACCATCCCTAATGTTTTACATATTCCTAGATAAAAATAATGATTTCAATATATAAGTTGAATTATTTGGAATTGCATGTAATATTTGATAAGCATGTTTACAAATTGGTAAGAGGGATTTTGGTGATAGTGAGAGGGATAAGGATGAGAACTATATTTAGGCTAGATGCCACCGCTATTTTCAACTCTAGACCAATGCAACTAAGAAAACTAAAAATACATGTATGTTGTGGCATTGCAGATTGGGCCACATAAGTGAAAATGGTTTTAAAACATCTTAAATAAGAAGTTTTTAGACATTTTTTCTTATTCTAATGTGATTTTTTTTTATGAATATTATGTGTTTGATAGATGAAACAAACCATATTTTCCTTTAGGAGATAATAATGTTAAGATTAAATGAAAGATTATTCATTCAAATATTTTTGGTCTTGTGGATATTGAATATATTGGGAAATATAGATATTTTATGTCTTTCATTGATGATATTTCAATATTTACTTGGATTTATTGTATGAGACATAAATTTTAAGTTTTTACTAAGTTTAAAGAACCTAAAGCCTTAGTTGAAAAGCAATTAGACTGTAAGATAAAGGTTTTGAAATATGACAACAAAGGGAAATTTTGTTCTAATAAATTTAATGAATTTTGTATGCATGTAGGTATTTATAGGTAGAAGACTACTCTAAACACTCCTCAACAAAATGGGGTGGTAGAAAGGATGAAGTAAACTATAATAGAAAGAGCCAAAAGTATGTTAAGTGGTGCACAATTGAATATATGCTTTTG
Organism: Sequoia sempervirens; assembly: GCA_007258455.2. Lineage (NCBI taxonomy): Eukaryota > Viridiplantae > Streptophyta > Pinopsida > Cupressales > Cupressaceae > Sequoia > Sequoia sempervirens. The sequence goes on along the minus strand of VDFB02120069.1, from coordinate 64,995 downwards.
AGAAAAATGCATGAGTATTGTCTATTACTTGATTAATAGATATCCTAGTAAATCTCTTGATTCGACACTTTATGAAGTGTGGATAGGTAAGAAACCCATAATTTCACATTTAAATGCTTTTGGCTATGATTCTTAGGTTAATTTACCTAAAGAAAAGCATTTTAAGTTGGATTCAAAAGTAGAAATGTTTATTTTTGTTGCATGTGGTGAGAATGTTAAAGTTATAAGATTTGGAATCCTCTAACCAATAAAATGTTCTATTCTAGATATGTGATTTTCAAAAAACTTAGAGCTATTTTTGGCCTTGAATGTAACCAAAAAATAAAGAAAAGGAAAGGATAACACATTTTGAGACTAAGTAAGTGAAACATAAAAATGTGGTGACTCTAAGATTAGTGTCCATAACCTAGGGTCATTTCCAGTTTTTTTTATAAATTTCATTGAGATGTAAATCACAAGGTGCAAGAGATTGACTTTCAGACCTGAAGGTGAGCTAATCGGACTTGGATTTACATCTATTGGGGGAATGGAATTGATTATAAATATTTTAGAATGATTAAACTAATGATCCTATATGCCCTAGTATTAAAAATGCAAGATCTTGAAGACTAGTAGACGGAAACAACAATTTACTAATGGATCTGGGAAGTACAAAGAACAAAACACTTGCTCAAAAAAATTGGTTTTTAGGTGCCTACAAGGACTCATTCGCCCAAGGGTAAATGGATCTTTGTATAGGGGTCCAAACCAACTTTTGGGGTCCTCTGGTACAAGATCTGAGCTTTTTTTTTACAAAGGCCTACTATTGGAATGTTGGAAATAAATTTTGCAACTTAGTTTTCATGGTTTAACAACAATGATGACAACTTGTGCAACAATGCAAAATTGCTCTTTCAATATCTCTTCAATTCTTCATCAACCTATAGCCTGCATATACACAAAGAGGAAAATTTGTTGTGTTTGTATGGGGATTTGCTTTGGTCAAACCCCAGTTTGGTAATTAAATCTGTAGTGACGAAAAATGTACTTTTCATTTTCTCACTTTGTTTGCCTCCCCTTAATTAATTGGACTTAATTAAGCCTCTAATTGACCCAATTATGCATTTAAAAGCCTAATAAATTTCATTTTATAAAAGGGGAACCTATATTAAAAAATTGTAAACATCAAATCAAACACCTTAAAAATTGTGTGTCCTGGATTTAGGTCCTAGGACCCATTCGCCCAAGGACGAATGGGTCCCCTTTAGATTCTAGAACCTAATTTAAAATATGTTTTTGGTGGTGTTTTAATGATCCCAATTCAAGTTACAATTGTCAACTTTTGGATTTTAATTGTTAGGAAATTAGAAATCACCTATAAATACAAGGTCTTTTTATCAAATCAAACTAAGCAACATTATGGCAACTTTCACAAAAGCATAGATTATTGCCAAGAACATTGGAGAGCATATTTATAGGTCATCTATAGTAACATTCAAGATTATATTATTATGTTATGATTTGTGTGCATTTATGCATGTTTTTGGAGCTAACATTGTGATGTGGGTTTCAAGTTTCAAGCATCAAGATCCATCATCAATCAAGCCATTTCATGCAAGATCAAGACCTTATAGAGATGTGTTAGACTTCAATCCTCTAAGGATCTCCATTCAAGGGTTTGGTGAGTTGCAACATAGCATTGTTCATTCATCATTCCTAACATTGTATTATTCTTTCATTTCAAGGTTTAATTACCAAGCTAGGGTTTCACCAAGGAAAACCCTTATCCAGCAAAAACAAACATTTTCCTCCTCTCTTTGTGTATGTGCAGGTTCATAGGTGAGTAAGGATTGAAATTGAAGATCTCAAAAGTGCAAAGTTGTCAAGGCCACAAAAACTCAGATCCCGAATTCATTTTTGATTTTTTAGTAGTGAAACATGTGGGAAAATGAATCTTAGATCTATCTCTAGAGGACCCAAAAATTTGAGAAAAAAAATTGTACAAAGACTCATTTGCCATTTTTAGACACTTAGGAACAAATTTTGGTGACAGGTACATAGTGTCTTACCTTTCTCGAATAGACTAAAATTTTGTTGTTTCTATTAGATTTATGCTTTAAATACATGATTCCAACCTTACATTACATAATTGAGTTCATTTACTATTTTTTAGTTTATCTCCCAAAAGTGTTGTTCAAGAATATTTTACCCCGTCCTCTAGATCATAAGGAAAAATAACCAAGATCTCTAATAGAGTTGACTCACCTAAAGGTTGAAAGTCAATCCTACCTTTGGGGATCTATTTTTCCTAATGAAAGAAGGAAGATAGGTGCATCACATATTCAATCACCCCATTTTGAGCACCCACATTTTCCTCCATTTCATTTTGGTGAACCTGACATTGTACATCTTAATTTCTTATTTGGAGTTCAATCAAACCCTAGATCTTGAATTTTCATTAGTTTGCATTTCATCTAGGTTTGTCAAAATTATATTAGTTTTCATTTCATCTAGTGTTTTAATTTTGCATTTTGCATTGTTCAAAATCTGAAAAATCTAAGAAAATTGCATGCAAATAACATTGATTTTGCATAGTACTTGCATATTAGTCTACTTTTAGTCATTTACATTAGAAAATTTAGTCAAAATTGCATTCAAAAAGTGTCATTTTTTTTTCACTTATTGTCCTTAATTGCATTTTCATTTAGACAAAAAAACCTAGAAAAAATTGTCACAAAAAAAATAGTTTGCAACTTGGAATAGAGAACACAAACAACAACTCAAAATTTGCATTAGGCTCTATAAGGACATAGATACCTTGTTCTCATAGAACTAGAGAACAACTAGGTGTTATAACCAAGTTGTTTCAAAATTTCATGCAAATTATAACCTTTAAGTTAGGGTAGAGAACAACTAGGTATTATAACCACCAAATCCAAAAGAAATGGAAAAACTTAATGGACGAGGTTATGAAATTTTAAAACAACTTGGTTATAATGGAAAAGGATGTGGTGCTAGAGAACAAGATATTTGTGTCCCTATAGAGCCTAACACACAAGAAACAACTAGACCTGTGTTGCTTATTGTCATTCAATTAACAAATAACATTAGTTGCTACTCCTTGTCATGTGGTAGTTGTAGTATCATAGCATATTCGCTACCATGCATGAGGGTATAAACTTGGCTTTATGCAATCATATTTCCTTTTTGCAAGGAGCAGCATATCATCATCCATTTTTGGCTCACCTTTTTCTCTTGGGGGGCAAGGGGTTAGGTAGCCTTGTGGTACTTGTCATTGTCTCTTATGGCTAGTTGAGTGCCTTCCATGTATATATAAGAGATAACTTGGGATGTGGATGCCATGCCTTAAGTTGGCTCGCATGTGATGTACTTTTCTTTCTATGTTTAGCATTGTATTTTGGGGGTAACCCCTTTTCATGATGTAGCTTTATTTCGAAACATATGTTTGGCATAGGGCTTTCCAAATAAGCTCTCATTTCCCTTTAATCAATTAGCATTTATCATTTTCTACTTTAAATTAATTGCTCACAACACGATGTTTACCAGTTTCTTTAAGTGGGGGCATACATTAGCATATTATCATTTTGGCATTTTATCACTTTGGCATTATTTATTTGCACTGAGCTTGAGGTGAGTTTTTCTTGACATTTTTGTTTCACTTTGTTCATAGAAGTTGAATTTAGTGTAGCATTAGCATTAGCATCTTGATCATGTTGTGGTGCCTTATCAAATTTATCAAAGAGTATAACTTTTGGTATGGTTGATGTATGGGATCCTGTAGACCTAGCATGACTTTCCCATCGCCACTTGTCTTGGGGGCTCACCTAGTGTATATCAGACAACACTAGCCCTTATGAGCATATTTTTCATGGCCACCTAGCATAACACAACTTGCTTACCTATGAATCCATGTGTTTCATAAGTGATTTTACATCCTTATGAGTATATTTGATGGACGTGGCATAATGTAACTTGCTAGTCCATATTTCTTTCTTCTTTACATTAATTTTGGCATTGTATGTTTGTGTATCTTGTCTTGATACATCACATCATATATTCATGTATGTCCCTTTGTACTTATGTTAGTTTACCATGGGATCTTGATCTTGGGGGCTTGCACAACCTCCTTGATCTTTTTCATCCTATCCCATCAACATTTATGCACTTGGACCCCTCTTGATGTATATTTTTCTACTTTAGGTTTGAGCATAGGGCTCATCCTCTCACTAAAGTGAGGGCTAAATGTAGTGACTGAAAATGTACTCCTTTACATTTTCACTTTGTTTTCCTCCCCTTAATTAATTGGACTGAATTAAGCCTCTAATTGACCCAATTATGCATTTAAAAGTCTAGTATATTTCATTTTTCGAAAGGGGAACTTGTATTAAACAAATGCAAACATCAAACACCTTGAAAATTATGTCCTAGATTTAGGTCCTATGACCCATTCGTCCAAGGGTGAATGGGTCCCCTTTAGATTCTAGAATCCAATTTAAATTTTTTTTGGCGATATTTTAATGATCCCAATTCAAGTTGCAATTGTTGGCTTTTGAATTTTAATTGTCAGGAAATTAGAAAATCACCTATAAATATTAGGTCTTTTTATCAAATCAAACTAGGCAACATTAAGGCAACTTTAAAAAAAGCAAAGATTACTATCAAGAGCATTGGAGAGTACATTTATAGGTCATCTATAGCAACATTCAAGATCTTATCATGATGTCAAGATTTATGTGCATTCATGCATTTTTTTGGAGCTAACATTGTGATGTAGGTTTCAAGTTTCAAGCATCAAGATCTACCATCAATCAATCTATTTCATGCAAGATCAAGACCTTAGAGAGATGTGTTAGACTTCACTTCTAAGGATCTCCATTCAAGGGTTTGTTGAGTTGAGTTACAACATAGCATTGCTCATTCATCATTCCTTACATTTTATTATTCTTTCATTTCAAGGTTTAATTACCAAGCTAGGAGTTGACCAAGGAAAACCATTACCCACCAAAAACAAACATTTTTCTCCTCTCTTTGTGTATGTGCAGGTTCATAGGTGAAGAAGGATTGAAATTGAAGATCTCAAAAGTGCAAAGTTTTCACAAAAAGTTGTCAAGGCCACAAAATCTCAAATCTTGAATTCATTTCTAACTTTTTAGCAATGAAACTTGTGGGAAAAGGCATCTCAAATCTATCTCTAGAGGACCCCAAAAATTGAGAAAAAAATATGTACAAGGACTCATTCGCCATTTGTGGACACTCAACAATAGCTTTTGGTGACGGGTATATAGGGTCTTACCTTTCTCAAGTTTGCTAAAAGTTTGTTGTTTATGTTAGAGTTATGTTTTAAATACATGATTCCAACCTTACATTGCATAATTGATTTTATTTACAATTTTTAGTTTATCTCCCAAAAGTGTTGTTCAAGAAGATTTTACCCCATCCTCTATCATAAGGAGATATAGCCAAGATCTCCAATAGGGTTGAATCACCTAAAGATTGAAAATCAATCCTACCTTTGGGGATCTCTTTTTACTAATGAAAGAAGGAAGATAGGTGCATCACATATTCAATCACCCCATTTTGAGCACTCACATTTTCCTCTATTTCAAAATATTGATAGAAAGATAATAAAAAAGGAAGGAAATGATGAGTGAGCAATGCTTGCTACAACTCACCACCCTTCGATGGCCTCCCTTAGAGGATGAAAGTCAAACACATCTATCCTAAGGAACTTGAACTTGATTTTCTTGATTTATTTGGATACTTGAAATGCCTGTATTCTTTAGAATCAACAATGTATATTAGCCTTCATAAGATGACATGAACACACATAAACTAGGACATGATGTTAGGATCTTGATTGCTGCAACAAATGACTTATAAATTTTCTCTTGAATGCTCTTGAAAATAGTATAATGTCACTTAGATTTCAAATGATAATGTAACTATGTATTTATAGGTGTTTATCTAATTTCCATAAAATTAGATTCCAAAAGCTGACAATTGCAAATTGAATTTAAATCATTAAAATGCTGCCAAAAATATATTTTAAAATGGGTCTTAGCAAGTTTAAAGGGGCCCATGGGTGAATGGGTCCTTGCCTATAAGTTCAAGACACATATTTTATGGTGATTAAAATATTAAATGCATTAATTAAATGTCGATTCTCCTTTTAGAAAATGGGAAAATTAAGGCTTTGGAATGCATAATTTGGAAAATTAGAAGCTTAATTAAGTCCAAAAAATTAAGGGACCCAAACATAGTGTGAAATTGTAAAAGTATACAATTTCCTACACTATATTTAGCCCCCACTTTAGTGAGAGTATGAACTTACACTCAGACTCACACTAAAGTAGAAAAATATGTGTCAAGAGGTGTCCAAGTGCACAAATGAACTAATGAGATAGGATGACAAAGTTCAAGGAGGATGATCAAGCCCCTAGGATCTAAGATCCCATGGAAAACCAACATAAGCATAGAGGACACACATGCATTTAAGATATGTGCAGCAAGACAAGATACACAAGCATACAATGTCAAAGCTAATCCAAAAAGGAAAAATGGATGTACTAGCAAGTTGAATTATGCCATGTCCATAAAATATGCTCACAAGGGCTAGTGCAATCCACTAAAAACTAGGTGAGCCCCTAAGACAAAAAGATGAGAAACACACACTTAAGTTGTCACAAGGTGTGTACCCATAAAAAGGTGGCATATGGGAAAATTCATCACAAATTTTATACCCATACGTCAACCATACCAAAAGTTATACGCCTTGATAACTTTGATAAGGTGCCAAAAAATGATTAATATGCTTCACAAGGCTAGCAAGTTGCATTATGCTAGACACTTATGGAATATATGATAAGGTTTAAATTCAAAACAAAGGTAAATAATCAAGATAAGCAAAGGGGTTTTGATTAATACATGGAAGGTCACACCTTAGGGAGCATCACACTCGACATCACCACAAAGAGAGGACTAGTCAAGGAATAAAATATTCACACCTTAGGGAATGCAAGCTATAGCATCTCCACCAAGAGGAATGGCATATGTCAAGAAAGATCATATACTCATGTAGAAAATCAAGCATAATATCACCACAAAGAAGACACATCACATAGATCGAGAAAGCCACACTTTGAATAAAAATTGTTACACTTCCTAGGAGATGTATGTTATCATCACTAAGAAGGGAACATGCAAAAAATGAGTGGGAGACTATATGTCCCCCCCCTTAAAATGTTAGCATACTTGCTATGTTGGTATTCTAAGTTCAGAAAGAGGGGAAGAGGGGATCCTTGAAAAGAATGCATGCCTCCCAAAACTAGTTATCCTCCCCCCCCAAGCGTAGGGGCAAGGATAACCACACCAAGGACTATCATGTTGTTGCCATGAAAAATATGGTTGCACTTAAGATTGTACCACCATGGATGACAATGAGCATAAAACATAAAGTCGCCAATGCCACATAGTGATGAGCAACATGATATGATGAAAATCATTATTGATAAGAGGAATTAGGTGCATCAACACAAGGAAGAGCACCACAATCCTTAAGATGTTGAATTTTGTTACTCAAGGCCTAACATTCATTGGTTGAATGGCCATGCACTTGATGATATGCACAAAATGAACTTTTATTGTAGATTTTATTTCATATTCTTGGAGGGAGAGATATCAAGCGGGCTTGGAGAAACCTTGACAAGGTACTCTCTTGATCAATAGTAGAAGATATTCCTTTCTTTTGCGAAAGAGATCTTTCTTGCTTACTACAAGATGTCACATATACACAAGACTTGTTAGGTTTAGATTGTGAGATTTTGTACTCTCCCAAAAACGAGGGTGTAACAACTAATGAACCCCAATCATCATTAAAACATGTGTTTGAATATTAAGCAATATCATGACCATGATGTATCTTTGTCCTAAGATTATTTTGTGTGATGACATTGATATCAAGCGAAGGTTTCTTTGATGCCTTTGTTTCTTTCAAAGGAAAATAACCAAGACCTCTTATTTGTTCTTGTGGGGTAGGCTCTATAGGGACATGGATACCTTGTTCTTTAACACCACATCCTTTTCCATTATAGCCAAGTTGTTTCAAAATTTCGTAACCCCTTCCATAAAGTGCTTTCATTTCTTTTGAGCAAGGAGGTTTGTCATGATCACTTTTGTCATATGTAGATGTATAAAATTTTTTTTCCTCTTCTTTGCTAAAAGTTGTGGACTTACATGGTTTTGATGACTCAGATTGTGTTGATATTATGGTAGCTTCTTTCTCTTTTCCTGATTTCTGTGTAATCTTGTATTCTCCCATGAAAGTAGGTGTAAAATCTAATGAAACCCCCATCATCTTCCAACAACTTTTTCACAGATGAAAAACAATAATCCTTTTCTTATTTTTGTAAAGGTTCCAGTTTTGTAGTTGGTGTCAATGTTCTAAGAGGGCTTTTCATTCTTGTTTCAATTTATAAACAACTCTTAGGTTGAGTATTAGCTTGTACTATGTAAACTTTAATAGGCAATGTTATCACGCCAAGCGGTTGTTTTCCCACATTGTCAAAACCATGGATGGACAAGTTATTTGGGTAAATTTTAGTCTTATCTGCTCCAAATTTATCCAAAATATTTACACTATAAACATTAAGTGTCAAACCATTATCAATAAGAGTATGCTTAATGCCAAACCCGTTAGTGCTATCCAATATCATCAAAGCATCATTTTGTTTCTATATTTCCAATGGAGGTAATTCACTCTAATGAAAGACAATGTCCAAATTAGGTTGATTTATATTCTCAATCCAAGCTACCACATCATTTGGTTGCGCACTAGGAGGTATAACAAATTGTTGTAAAGAATTTTGTAGCATGCCATGGTAAAGAGGTGATGCTTGAATCAAATCCCGTAAGGATATCTTAGAAGGAATGTTACGAAGTTGTTCCACAAGATCATACTCGTTTCCACTATGTGAAGGTAAACGAGGGGTGTTAGGCTTGAAATGTGTTGTGGAAGTGGTATCGATGTAGGAATGGTTTGTGGTTGCCTATTTGTGTTATATGTATGAGCAACGGTATGATAACTTGGTTTCTATGACACATTGCTACTAGTGAGTTGTTTTGCAAAATTTAAGATATGCCCTTGAGGCTTTTGTTAGTGTTGAGGTGCTCCTATTATAAGAAGTGATTTAGGAGGTCCAATAACTAAAGGACTCTTAGGAGTTTCAAAAGGAATCTTCAGAGGTCCAATAATCAAAGGAGATCTAATGGAAACTTGTGTGTTCATAACCTCGGTGGATGTGATTTCTTGTTGAGGATTTTCTAATGAGGGGGAATCTAAGGTGACCTTAGCATGTCCATCTAAGCAAGCCATCTTGTCATCTTTATGCCCAATGCTATCTTTCCAAGTAGGAGATGTAGGGAGAGAGAAACAAACAAGATTGTCATGACGCTCAATGATTGGATCTTCTAGCACCAAGATACCTTCATCAAAAGTAGGAGAGATATCGAGAGAAGAATAACATGATTGTCATGATTGTCTATGATTGCATCCTCTTTCACTATAACATTCTCACAAATGGAAGATATATTAGAAGGATAGCTAGTATGTTTGTCAAATATTTTATTTTGTTTCCTTAGATTATGCCCATAAGTAGGTAAATTACAGTCATACAAGCCATGTGATACTCTATGAAAACCATATGTTTGAAAATAAAACATGTCTCTATTTGTGCAAAAATGAGAACTAATCTATCCAAAATATGCAATGATTCAAAAAATGAAAATAATTGTCCTACAAATTTGATGATTATTAATATTGAAATTTAACAAGTTTTCCATGAATTTGCAATAAATAAAGCAAAATGACTAATAAGCCCATTTATTAGCTAATTTCATGTTATCTTTATGCTACTCATAAGACATTCCTAAGACAATTATTCCTACAATATGTCATCTTATATGTTTATTATGCAGACCTTGAACTTGGTTAAAGTATATGGAAATGCAGTTATGATATGATGGTGTTGCATGATTTATATGTGAATATGTATGAATTATGATTGTTATTTGTGTTTAATCATGGTAGTTAGTATTGTGTGTGTGTTTTGTGAACTAACCCCTTGTAGCCAAAGAAAACACTATAGCCCGCAACAACTACAGAATGCAACCCGCAACTAAAGGAGTTCTTGGATAGCGAAACAAGGGATACTCTTGAATACACTGAATGTAATAACTATAGCCTGAAGACACCTGATGAAGACAATTGTGCATCATTATGATAAACAATAAATGAATTGAAGAACGAGAACCCTATTATCATTAGGATTATGGCATAAATAATATTGTGTTCCATGTTTCAATTCTATTATTGTAGAGTTCTAATCCTATTTGGATTCTTATTTCTTTTTAGTTGCAGTCGGGATATCTAAATCTTAATTACACTCTGATATTTAGGGAGTTGTAATTAATGGTTCTAGTTTAGAGTTGTGTTATGAATAAACTCCCCTATGCATGTATATAGCTAGTAGTCGAGTCTTTAGGATAGTTGATTAATCTTTCAATTGTGGATTTGGTTATCAAACACTTTTTAGTTTCAAGTTGTTAGTACAAAAACATGATGATTGTTCAACATGGTTTTTCTTAATACAATCTTTGAGCAAGATTTCATGTGATATTTTGGAATGTGTAATGAATGATCTTGAGTTGATATGATTGAGTGAATCTAAGGATTTAGATTTGGTTTAGTTTAAGTGACGAAAACCACCTAAGCAAGGGCCACTCAAGGTATTGTCCTTCACTACATTTATAGTTTTTATTTTTGTTAGTAGTTACTTCATAAGTGCATAATAAATTAAGATAGATTCTCATATCAAAGTTATCAATAATTATTGTTCATGTTCATGATTGCATTCATTTAACTTGTAGTACTCTGAAGTGTAGAATAGGTTTAGTTATCAGTTTCCATTTAGTTTTAGTATTTACCTATTAATAATAGTTCAATCACAAATTATGCTATAAGTGCCCATAGCCAAAGCACTAGCTTTACTTCTTTCACTGTTATACACTTTTATGATTTTCCAGTAAGTATAATACCTTCACTAGGATAATTTAGGTAGCCTTAGATCTTTGAAAGCACATACAATGCTAGTCCCATCACAAGCCTACTAGCCCTGGTTGACAATTTAATGAAAGTATTTTCAATGCCAAGTGGATTGTTTAGCTAGGTTTTCCCCTAAATTGTGTGATCACCACCAATTTTATTAGACATTAGAATGGAGTCTAAATTTTTTGGCATCATTTTTGGGGATGGTTCTACTTTCAAATATTGGCTTCTTTTGTTTCCAAGCTTTTATAGTTTAGAATTTTCTTTCAGTATTAGGACTATTAGGTTTAATCTTATCAAATACCAGAACATTCTACTAACATTGTGCAAGAGCCATTGCTATACAAAGTTATACCTATTGTATGTGGAGGTAGAGAGACACATCAGGAAGGTTCCTCCCCTCAACAAGCCAGAGAAGATATTGGTGACCACATTTATGAAAGTGAGGGCACTATTGAAGAAGAATCTTCCCTTTCATCAATATCTACTACACCCATAGAGGAGACATACTGAACCATGGATGATGTAGCAATGGATGATCCACTTGAACATGTGACCTTTGAGTTGCCAATCACCAACCAAGAGAGGGCTACAGTTCTAAAGAATATACCACCCTCAACCCTCCCAGTCTTCTATAGTTTGGTGACTGAGAACCCAAACACATTCTTGTTCGAGTTTGATGTCCTATGTAGGAGCTATGACTACATAACTGATGCCCTATAGGCTCAAGATATTTCCCACCACCTTGAAGGATGCTACCTTGAGATGGTTTATGGGACTAACAAAGATGTTGTTCTAGATTGGGAGACCATGAAAATAAAATTCTTGGAGAAGTACAAAGATTATTGTAGAGGAGTTGATAGGAGAAAAGATGATATATTCAAGATGACTCAAAAGGAGGATGAGCCATTGGAAGATTATGTAGAGAGGTTTCAATTTTTCTTGAAGAAAAACCCACAGAATAGACTCTCAAAATAATCTTTGAAGCTTGTATTCTTAAGAGGAGTCAATGAGGAATGCATGGATGCCCTCAATATTATTGGGGAATGGGATGTGTCTCAGTTACCATTTGAAGCTATTTGCATAGTTTGCAAAAATTACTCAAGGTCCTTTACCAAAAGATCAAGGGGAGAGAGAACATCCACCATTGGAAAAACATCTAATGGGGTTTCCAAAGTATAATTAAGCAACCTACTATCTAACATGAAGGAGGACATTATCAGTCATCTAGCTACTCAAATAAACACTTTACATATAAAGAAGAAGTAGGAGGAGGCTAAAGCAATGCTAATTGAATGTTGCCCCAATTGTAGACAAAGAAAAGTAAACTGCAAATGTAAAAGGGTTGCAAATATCACATAGCACAAATCAAAGAAACCAAATTTTCAACCACTAGAAGGAGAATATGGACAACTGTTTTACATTGCACATAAAATTCCATGGCAATAAAGGAAAGGTATCCCACAAGACCCTCTAAATTTCAATACATCTTTTCCAATTGGAAATATAAATTTCTCTGCTTGAAATTCTCAGCCTTGGCCAAATACCCAAAATCAATGGAAAAACCTTCAACAATGGAAACAACCTTAGCAAAGTTGGAACTAGCAGCAACCAAATGCATGGCCACAACAAAATTTCCAAGGTTTCAACTATAACCCTCAATGGCCAATGCAACAAAATCAATGGCAACCATAATGGCAAAAAGGCCAATAGTGATAACAACAAAACATGAATTACCAACAGCCTTTGCTACCCTCTCAGTCACAACAACAAGCTGTTATGCCTAATCCCACAAACATAACATCTCAACCACCAAAAGCACCACAATTGCTTGCCCAACCTGCACCTAACCCCAATAACAAGCTCATCCAATAGGCATATACTAACGAGGCTATGCAATACCCCACTTATGGGGTAGAGGTGAGTGATGTCCACCTAAGGTCAAGAAAAATCATCCCCACAAATTATTGAAATGGAAGATGAGGAACCTATAGCTGGAGCTCCAAAAAATTCATCTTTGGAGTCTGAGTCAAATCAAATAAATTATCTCAAGTGCAGAGCCTCCATTTCCTGAGTGCTTAGCTATACCAAGACATCAAAGTCAAGCTGAGACAGACCTATTGGGTCAACTAAAGGATGTAAGTATCAAAATTTCTCTCATTCAAGCAATCAAGGACATCCCAAATTATTCCAAGACTGTAAGGGACCTTTTTCTTAAGAAACTAGGGAAAAGGATCCTCAAACAGTTCATGTCCTAGGGAACCTTGTTGATATTATGCTAGGGAACATAACTGTCCCTAAATACACAAACCTTGGTAGTCCAGTAGTGGATGTTAAGATTAATGGGTCCATTATCAAGAATACCTTGATTGACGTAGGGGCATCAATTAATGTCATGACTAAGAAAACAATGCAACTCCTTCAGTTAGCCAACCTCATACCTACACCTATTATTTTACAGTTGGCATATAGGTCAATAGTAAAGCCTGAAGGAATCATTAAGGATTTAGTTAAAGCATTAGATTCTTGGGAATATCCTGCTAATTTTATAGTCTTATAGCCAAAGGTCAACCTTGCTGGATATCCACTCATTTTAGGTTGACCATGGTTAACTACAACTAATGCATTCATAGGCTGTAGGTCTAGAAATATGATAATATCAAATGGGATTGTGACCAAGAAATTGGTCCTCTAGCCTCCAACCCAACCTTATGTTGATCTTGAACAAACCATGTAGCCCACCTTGGATGAGGATGACCACTATTCCCTGCAGACTTCAATGACACTAGAACATAGCCCTTCGTTGGGTGATTAGGATGAAGATGATTTGATTTCTCACATAATGCAAATTGATAGCAATAGGAACCCACAACAACAGGACCGTCTTTCACACCTACAATATCCTTTGCAAAACATTATACCTACAAATTCATTAGAAGAAATATCTCAAATTTTCAATTCCTTACTTCCATAGTAGTGTATACTGTTGAAATAATGAATCAAGCAGCTCCCTTTGGGTTCCTTTTTGTACATATTCGTGCGCTGGCCTGTACATCTCCACATTTTTTGGCTTCCCGGCAGGTTTTGATCTCTCCCTTTGCACATTTCTCACTCCGCAGCTTCGGCTGGCGGCTCCCCTTTCGGCTCCTAAAATGTTGCGCTAGGTGCCCACGTGTCTCGCCTACGGGGTTTTTTATTTTCTCTTGCTTTGTGTTCTCTTCGGGTTGCTACCATAAAGGGCCAACACTCCTAAGATTCATCGAGGGGCCCACATCTTGGTACGTGGCGGCGTATCGCAAACTTTCCTTACAGGGATAGAATACACAGCTGCGGGCTGCGAAATATTTCTATAGGCCTTCTTTATTTCTTGGCGGGACCTACCTTCAGCCACGAGTCAGCGGTTCGCAGCTTTTAAATAGCAGCAGGGATGAGAGCATTGCGGGTTGCGAAACACGACCACGCATCTTTTGCCACCTGGTTTATACGACCTTCCCCCCCCCATTTTTCAAAGTGACCTTAGTCCCTTGAACACGTGTCACTTCTCTGCAAGCTCTCGGCAAATAGAGGGGGAGTTCTCATTCAGGCCGCGATTGGTTGCCACATGCCTTACACTGATTATCAAAGCAAGCTATGGGCTGGCTAAGCGGGATAGTGTTATCGGGTGCTGCTCGTCATGGTTCTCTAAAGCGGTGGGCGACACTTGTCGCTTCGAAGCTTGGTTGGGACCACTGCCATCATTACAAAGGGCACGCCTGTAACCGATCGACTGGATGCTGTGTTCTGACTGGTTGCTCTTATAACGGCATTGTGAATATTCTTATTCGGGCATCATTATGGGAGATTGTGGGATCTTTCTGTTACGGCTCTCCAAGTGGTGGGATTTTGCTCCCCGGCTATATATACTCTCTCTGTCGAGGAGAGAAAGGTCCAAGATTTTTTAAAAGAATACTGGTTTTAGCAAGAGACACCAGGCCTCTTTTGCATGTTTATTCACAAGGAACTTTCAAACTGTGCCTATTGTTCGGCCTTTCTATTTTTCATGTTTTGATTAAACTGTAAACTGTGCTTCTTATTGTCTTAAGCATTTCATTTGAGGAGACTTCTATACATTGAATGCAAACTTGCTTATCTAAATCATGTCTTAATGACTGTTCTTAGCAGTAAGAATGTATGCAATACTATTTTATGTCAATTAAATGGATTGTTCATGCTATAGCTTTAAGTTTCCCACGTTTTGGAACATAGCAATAACATTCAGGCCCTTAAGTCTATGATTTATCGTGCCTATCAGTAAGCTTTGGCGCATCGCCTTAGATTAATATTTGTTTCATTATATCCGCTTCCTTTTCCCTTTCCAAAAAACCATTATAGAAGAAGTCGGCTTCTTTAAATCCGGAGGTCACTCAGTTTGGCGCAAAGGGGTCCCCCTTGAACTGAGTCTCCCATAAGGCACTGTTATCTCGTCAAATTTTGGCGTCAACATATACCAAACATTCTTGGAATTGATCTCTCATTTGTGCAAGCATCATCTAAAAGGTTAGAAATTCTGCCAAGAAAAATGTTGAACATAAATAATGCACTAATTAAAGAGTAGTGGAATTCCCTGACTACTGTGTTGGATGCACATGCAACAACAACCTTTGCATGGGACTACCATGACATGAAGGGTATATATCCGAACTTATGTATGCATAGGATCTATATAAATGATGGTTTTAGGCCCATTAGACAACCTCAAAGATGAATGAACCTTACTTTAAGAGAAATAGTTAAAGCTGAACTCCAAAAACTACTTGATGCAAGCTTCATTTATCCTATATTTGACAGTGAATGGGTATCACCCTTACTTATTGTCCCTAGGAAAGGTGGAAAATGGAGGGTATGAGTAGATTATAAGGAGTTGAAAACACCACTAGGAAAGATCACTTCCCATTACCCTTCATTGATCAAGTGTTTGAATCTTTAGCAAGGAAGAAGTACTTTTCATTCCTAGATGGTTTTAGTGGCTACAATCAGACAAAGATTGCTCCAGAGGATCAAGAAAAAACAACATTCACATTCCCTTGGGGTACTTATGCCTATTCTCTCCTACCCTTTGGGTTATGCAATGTCCCAACCACTTTCCAGAGGGTAGTGCTTAGCATCTTCTCTGATTATTCTCATGACTCTATGGAGATATATATGGATGAATTCACCACATTTGGGGAAACTTATGAAGAATCCCTTACCAATCTAGAAAAGGTTTTGAAAATATGTAAAGAACATAGCTTGTCCCTAAGTAATGAAAAGTGCTTTATGATGATGACTCAGGGAATTGTTCTAGGGAATTTCATATCCAGTGAAGGGATTCAAGTTGACCCACATAAGATTGAGATCATTTCTACATTAACCTGTTCCACAAAGGTAGAGAGATGCTAGAAGCTTCCTAGGCCATGGAGGCTATTATAGGAGGTTCATTAAGGACTTCAATAAGATTTCAACAACATTGTTTGTTTTGCTGACTAAAGATATAGAATTTGATTGGACATCAGAGTGCCAACATTATTTTGAGGAACTTAAGGCAGCCTTAGCTAGAGCACCTATTTTGAGGGGGGGAAATTAGACATTACCTTTCCTTATACACACTGATGCTTCAAATTTTTCTATTGGAGCAATTTTGGGTCAGAAAGAAGGTAATAAAGAATATGCTATTTACTACATTAGCAAGAAATTATAGGGAACAAAGCTAAATTACATTGTTACAAAGTGGGAAATGCTAGCAGTAGTATATGCCATCAACAAATTCATGCATTACATCATTGGATACACAATTTTTTTCCACACACATTATACAACTATTAGATACTTAATGAACAAACCTGTGGTAGGGGGAAAGCTAGTTAGATGGCTATTCCTACAAGAATTTGATATCACAATAGTGGACAAACCTAGGAAGGCTAATGTAGTAGAAGATTTTCTATCAAGGTTGCTAACACAATTAGCAGATGGGGTAGTAGATGACTCATTTCCAAATGAGCATTTATTTGCTCTTAATGTACATACACCCTGGTATGTTGACATTACAAATAATTTAGTGACAGGGTAGATACCAACACACTTTTCTCCAAGGGAAAAGAGACAACTAGTGCATAAGTGTTTCCCATATTCTTGGGTGTCAGGTTATCTATTCTACGCACACCCAAATAATATCATGAGAACATGTATAAGAGAAGATGAAGATATAATGAAGGCTTGCCATGATGAGCCCTGTGGGGGTCACTTTGCAACTAAGTAGACAACATTCAAAATCCTCACAACAGGTTACTACTTGCCAACTTTACACAAGGATTCTATCAAGTACACAAGAATTTGTGACAAATGCCAAAGAATGGATAAGTCAACCAAGACTGATGAAATGCCTTTGCAGCCACAATTGACACTAGCATCCTTTGAAAAATGGGGTCTAGATTTCATTGGCCAAATTTCACCTACATCTAACAACAAGGAGTACATTTTGGTTTGCACTAATTATTTGACCAAATGAGTGGAAGTGAAGGAATTACAATTTTCCAGAGATGGAAATGTTGCTAAATTCTTGTATGAAGAGATTTTTACTAGGTATGGAGTACCTAGGGAAATAGTAACTGATCAAGTTCCATAATTTACTTCAAATATCATTATAAAATTGGTTGAAGAATATGAAATAAGGCACAAAATGTCAACACCTTATCATGCTCAGGCCAATGGCCAGTTGGAGGTTACAAACAGGGAAATTGAGAGTATTCTGACCAAGACAATGTAGTTACACAAAAAAGATTGGGATACTAGATTACCAAAGGTAGTATGGGCATACAGAGCAACATGGAAAACAACTACTAGTTCCACCCCCTATGAACTAGTATATGGAAAAATAATAATTCTCCTAATAGAGTTTGAGTATAGAACAATTAGAACAATAGTAGAATTAGACATGGAAATCACCACAACACAAAAGGAGAGATTGCATAACTTAAATGGGTTGGATAAAATCAGGATGGCAAAAATGCATCATATAGAGATAGTATAGAAATAGAGGACACAATGGCATGACCAATATGTAAAGACAAAGGAATTTAATGTAGGAGTTTGAGCCTTATTTTATGATTCAAGATTTAAAGATTTTAAAGGAAAATTCCAATCTATATGGTTGGAACCCTATGAAATAATCCAAGTTTTTCCTAATGTGGCAGTCAAGTGGGAGACCATAGATGCAATAAGGTTCTTACTGTTGGTTAATGGCCATAGGTTGAAACTTTATAAAAAAAACCAGTACAAAAAGATGATTTTATACTTTCTCTCATTCAACAGTATGGTCTAATTAGTGATTCAGATACAAGTACAAAACCACACAATGATTAATCAGCAACATATGTACCAAGTTCTTCGAGTGACTCAGTGGTTGAGCTACACAACTCATCCCTTGAGGTCACACAAGTTTAATTTACTAATCCACCTCACATGGACACACAACATAGTTACAATGATACACATTTATTTTACATCTCCATATTGCGGTAGGGACTTGTAGCTTCATGTATTAAATATTTTACATTCCAATCAAAGACCTATTGCAGTAGGGACCTGTAGCACATTACACATGAGTTATCAAACCTTAGTTTAAGACCTATTGCCAAAGGAACCTACAACACTATTGGTAAGAAATTTCAAAATTTTGTGCCACATTTATTGTAGAACATCACTTTTCACTCCACTTTTTCATCACACATGCAACAAATAAACCAGTCATAACAGTACATGTAGCATGCTCATTTCATTTTACGATGCATATTTCAAATTTCAAGAATTCAGACTATCATTTCAACTTCCATCATCCGTACATTTCACCTCATTTCAATTATTTAGTGAAATGACCTCTTATTTATACATATCTTAAGATTAATTCCTAAAATTCAAATATCACAAGCCGACATCTGAATATACATTTGAAATCATTGAAATACTGCCAAAACATAGCTTGAATTTAAGTCCTAGGTGCAAGTTAGGACCCATTCGCCCTATGGCAAATGGATCCTAGGTCACTTACCTAGGACACATTGCTCAATGCTAAACATTATGTTATGGCATTTATGAATGTCGGGTTTTATCCCTCAAAAATTGCAATTAATTAGGCTTGGATTTGAATTAAAGGGCTAATTAAGGCAATTTAACCTCAATTAATTAATTAATAAAGCCCTATATTAGTGTGAAAGTGTAAAGGTGCACCTTACAAGACCAAAAATAAGGCACAATTAAGTCCATTTTAATTAAAAGGCCCTAAACTTAATGTGAATATGTGAAATACATATTACAACACTAAATTAAGGCATAATTAAGTTCATTTTAATTAATATTATTTCCCAAATTAAGTGTGAAAAAGGGATACTTTTTCCTACACTACACACACATATACTTGAACATGATGTTAGGATCTTGATTACTACAACAAAAGGCTGATAAATTTGCTCTTGAATGCTCTTGACAATAATATTTGTTGTTGAATATTCACCTCTAGTTTGTTGGATTTCAAATGATAAAAATACTGTATTTATAGGTGTTTATCTAATTTCCCAAAAATTAGATTCCAAAAGCCGACAATTGCAAGTTGAATTTGAATCATTAAAATGTTGCCAAAACATATTTTAAAATGGATCTTGGAACTTAAAGGGGATCCTAGCCTATAAGTCCAGGACACTCATATTCCATGGTGATCTATTTATTAAATGCATTAATTAAATGTCGGTTCTCCTTTCATAAAATAGAAATATAAGGCTTTGAAATACATAATTTGGAAAATTAGGAGCTTAATTAAGTCTATAAATTAATGGACCCAAACATAGTGTGAAATTGTAAAGGTATATAATTTCCTACACTACAAATGCATTCAAATAATGTGAGTGTGTTATAATGTGCTCATGTTTTGGATTGCTTTGGGAATTCCCAAGTCTTTGGCTTGGATTTGCTTTGGATTTCCAACCCAAAGACTTGATTGCCTTTCCAATGCCCAAAAATGTGTTTTTGCATATTCTATAAAAATTCACACAATCTCATTCAAGCCCCCCCATAAGGTTTGCATGTGTTTCAAGGTTGAGTAAAATAAACACCTAGGTAATGTTAAGCTCTCTCTTAGCTATCTAACGATGTAATGTTTTTCACATTTTGACTATGTTAAGGCTTTCATCTTTAATTTCTTTTGTTGGTGTATTCATTTTTTTTCAAAAACCAATATTTGGTATTTTTTACTTCATTTTTTAACCCTTCATTGAAATTTAAAATAAATTACATTTTTATAAACTAGACTCCATTCTACACATATTAAAAAAAAAAATTGATTAGTTTTCAAAAATCTAAGGGGGGGCACCGTCGAATTTCTATTTTTTAGGATGTGTCCACTTTGAAAATTAGTAAAAAAATATATATTCATTAAAAAATTATCAAAAAAATTGGAGATAAACTACATGCTGTACACTAATTTCTCACTAAATAAATTTTAAAAATACTAAAAAAAATTAACATTTTTAGGGGGCCACAACAAATGCTATGTTATGTTTTTTTTTTTTAAATAAGACCAATTTGTGTGACCCCCTTTTTTAACCTCTTAATCTCTACCATTTTAAAAAAAAAATAGTAGTTTAGAAAGTAGATTAAGAGCACTATGACACTTGTTTTTGTTGCATCTTAAAATTTTGAGTGTAACTATCCTCAATTTCTCATCCAAGGTCAGTATTTCTTGATTTTTGAAAAAAAGTGGCCGCTTAAGACCCTTTTTTGGCCCCCCATCTTTGTGCACTTAACCCATAATGGTTACTTAATTTGTGATGAAAAATAGAATTTATATCCATGTATCTTGGTAGATTGGCAGGATATGAGTCCTAATCTAGATTGTCTTATTTACAAACTTGTATCATGGTGATTCTTGAAGTTGACATCTTTGATATGAAAAAAGAATTTATTTGTCAAATTATGGTTTGATTTTTTTTTTAAAATTATGGCATATTTATCTTTATGTTATGTGGCTCCTTTCATATGCTCATGAAGGTGTTATTACTTCTAAAACTTTATATTTCTAAAATTCAAGAAATTTGAAGCTTCCATCGATAGTGAATGTGATTTTTGTTTGATGCTTGAAATTGTGAAATTATGAATTCTTATTTTTTATCCTTGTGAAACCATTATATATTTTAGGATGAAATTACATGTTGGAAATGTGATTTCCTACCTTTTAGATATGGGTGTCATGTTTCTTGGCCTTTTTTTCTATGTCAAAATATTTTGGCTCATTTTGAGTATTTTTATTTTAGGGTTGAATGCTAGGGATAGGAGTATAATGGAACCCTTTTTTCCATTCAAAATTGGGATATTCCCATCCAAAGAGCATGCAAGGGGATAAAATCTAATAAGATAAATGAAAATTAAAAATTATAATCAAGAGATAACCCATTCCTTTTATCAAGCACCTTGAGAGGGTTTGAGTAAGGCAGTGAAGGGTATCATATTGATCTAGTTGGGATTGGATATATATCATTAAGAAGCCCCATTGAAATGGTGTCATACTTCTCAACATCCACACATTTTAAAAATTGATGTGATGACATTGTATGTATCCAATTTTGAGGAAAAATTCATAAATGAATCTTGTTTAATATTGGTCCATGATATTTGTACTAAGTGTATGAGAAAGTGTACTTTATTTTTTATTAGCTTAATCTACTAGGTGGAAATTCATTGTAAGTGGTAGCATGCATGATAAAGACAAAATAATGTTGAGGTTGAGTAGTTGACATGAGAGCTTTTGAAGCTAAATTATCCAAAGGAGTTTGATATTTGAAGCCACACTCTTTCTTAGTGTATATTTTGTATTAAAATTCATAACTTAGGTCTAGATCTCTTGTAATCCTAGTGGTAGATATTTTGTTGTATTATGAGATTGTGGAGAATAATATATTGATATAGTTAATTTTTATATTATCATTATGATATTTGAGTTCTATTATGCATTAATGTACTCATTTATTTTGATTGCATTGGTTGAAATGGTTGACACATTAGAAAAATCTTCTTATGGTAAATTCAACCATATTGTTGGAATTATGAATAACATGAGACATAGGATCAAAAAACAAACAAAAACACCTTCCAAATAAAGAGAGTTGCAAATAATGATTTTCTATATCCTCAACAAGAAAATACTTATAGAATGAACCTCAAGGATATTTAAGGGGATCTCGAGATAACACGAGGGTGAGTGCTTTATAGGAGAAACCCTAAATGATAAAGGGATTAGACCATGAAAAGTGTGAACATCCTATGTGATGAGACAAAATGATGTAATAAAAGCTCACTCTAGTTAACAAAAAAAAACACTCCTAAGTTTAGCATAAGTGCATGAAATGAATTAGAATAATAATTAATTAAAGATTAATTAATTATTAGCTAATGCATGAATAATCTAACATCCCCTTGTAAGATGAACTTAAGGAGTAGCTAAAAACCCTAAAAATCCAATGCATAAAAAAATGTATGACAGACCCTAAAAAATGAGGCCTAATGAGGCACCCATGTACAAACAATCTAATCTCTCACAACTAGAGAAAAAAGAGAAAAAATAATGGGAAAAAATCCCCTCCAAAAGAGATAAATTTAAATGAAGGACTAAAAAACCTCCAAAATAAATGTCCCAAAAAAAATAAGAATGTGAAGAACATAACACAAGAACAAAGAATTTGTACACAACTATTGAATGATGACTAATATAGTATTGAAATGGAGAACCTCCTCTAAAACATATGATGGTCAAGATCAAGAAGAAAAGAATCTACATGAGTGCCCCCAATGATACTAATCAAATAAAATGGAAAACAAAGGCAAACATCTAGAAGTCGAAGATACAAATGACATAGGTACCAATAGTCTAAAGAAGACTGATCAAGTGAAAATAGGTCACCTCTAGAAATAGGAATCTAAGAATTTCTATATGGTAAATGTTCCATCTCATTCAAATGCATGGGTAACTAGCCATTGCATCCACCTAGTACATAACAACAATAAATAAATGTATAGATCACTCCAAAAAATGAAACCAAGGAAGCATTAACACCAACAGTGGAAACCCCCATAATACATAAAGGGAGAACCAATACAGGTCCATTGAAACTTAGTGTCATCAAGAAGTACATGTAGAAGAACAAAGAACATATAAACGTGCACATGAAAGTACCTATAAATAAGAGAGTGTGCAAACTAGGGCACACACACATGAGGAAATAATCACTGGGATTTGATGGTGTTGTGGAAGGAACACTCACTTGAAAAATGTGTGATGGAAAAAAAAGGCACTCACAACCCACCCATGGAATTGTAAGGAAGCTAAGGTAGTTGAACAACTTCCTACACTAATCTTGAGAGGAGAATAATGCAAAAATTTACATATCCTTTCAATAGTTACAAAAATTTAAACAAAAATAAACATAAATATCATGCATACCACGACACAGTGATTTACGTGGGGAAAACCCTTTCGGGAGAAAAGCCCCACACTTCAAAATCCGCCCAATATATTATTCAGAAATCACAAAGATTACAATATACTTACATAGTAAGCTTCTCACAGGAGTATCACCACTAGAGATCCAAAGACGACACGATCGCTATTAAACTCTCATAATACATCACAATACCACAACTGTAATACAACAACCTCATCAAATAGGGTTAGCTTCTAGGGCAAGATAAGCCAAAAATATATCTACCATTAGATATAAAACCTAATAATGAAGGGTCCAAATTTATAATATATCATTAATTTAATGTATGTCAGTCATTTAGGAGTTTTTGTTAACAAATTGTCAACATTAACACACATCCCACTCCTCCCCTCCATCCCATGCTCCCATTTCATATTATACCTATCAATGTTACTAGGATATATATATATATATATATCTATATATATATCTATATATATCCTATAAAAAATAAACCTTATATAATTGAAAGGTTAAGACACATTTTCCCAATAGATCTCCCACTTGTCGAACACCTTGCAAGAGCAATAGGAGGGGGTAAACATCATCTCTTAATTACTAGGGACCAAAAGCCCTATAGTCTTTGAACACTATCTGAGCTTATTTGTGTTTACATGATTATTTAAAGAATCAACAACATTAATCAAGGTCTCTACCTTAACTAGCTTCACCCTGCCATCTTCAACCATATCTCCAACAAAATGATATTGTACATCAATATGCTTGATCCTGGCATGAAATGTCAGGTTCTTAGCTAGACAGATCATACTCTGACTGTTGCAAGAAATTATCACTACACCTTGTTTTATTCCAATATATGAACACAGTCTCTTAATCCAAATGGCTTCTTTACAAGCATGAGTAGCTACCATATACTCAACTTCAATAGTGGACAAAGCAACCACAACCTGTCCCTTACTCATCCAACTACTTACATCACTAAATAAAGTAAATACATAAGCACTAGTAGATCGTTTGCTATCAATATCACTTGCCCAGTTTGAATCCACATAACCATGAATATCAAGGGAAATATTGTCTTCATTCAAATTAATATGATAACACAAGGAATACTCTGAGGTACTGTGCAAATATCTGAAGACTCTTTTAACTGTATCCCAATGAACTATATTAGGATTAGACATATATCTGGAAATAACTCCCACTACTTGGGCAATGTCTGGCCTAGTACAAACCATAACATACATCAAACTTCCAATTGCATTCTAGTAAGGCACTCTACTCATGTCTTCCATTTCTGATGGAGATGTTGGAAAAACTAAAATAGATAACTTTGTTCCAAAAAAAAAAAGAGCACACAATGGTCTACAATCCTACATGTTAAACCTTTGTAAAATTGAATTGACATACTTAATCTAGACAAGCCATAGTTTTTTGTTCACTCTATCTCTTCTAATTTCCATCCCAAGAATTTTTTTAGCTACACCAAGGTCTTTCATTTCAAATTTAGTAATGAGTTGAGATTTCAGTTATGAAATCATACCTTTCCCTTTGCCAATAAATAACATATCATCAACATATAATGCAATAAATAGGAAACAATCACCATCAATTTTATAATAAACATAATGATATGATTTAGAATGCTCAAATCCCAAACTAAAAACATATGCATCAAATTTCTGGTACCACATCTTAGGACTCTATTTTAGGCCATATATAGATTTTTTTAATTTGCAAATGAAATTACTTTTACCTTTCACCACATCGTGCTCTGGCCGTGTCATATAAATATCCTCCTCCAAGTCACTATGAAGGAAAGTACTTTTCACATCCATTTGCTCAACCTATAAATCATAAGAAGTAGCAATAGAAAGAAAAAATATAATGGATATCATTTTTGAAACATGAGAAAATATCTCACCATAATCAACACCCTCAACTTGAGAGTAACCTTTCACAACCAACCTTGCTTTGTACTTATCAATACCTCCATCTGAACCAATATTTTTCTTGAACACCCATTTGCAACCAACATGTTTTCATCCTTCAAGAAATGGTATAAGATCCCATGCATCATTCTTTTTCAAAGATGCCATCTCTTCATCCATAACAATCTTTTAGGATTATACATCATTCATACCTAATGCCTCTTCTATAGTTTTAGGTTCATCCATGTTAGTATTCAAAGCAAAAATACATCTCCAATCATTAGGTGAATACCTTTCAGGTGGTTTTCTATGCCTCAAGTAGACCTACGAATAGGTTGAGTTGAAGGTTCTTCCTCCTCTTTTGAAGATTCAAAGCTAGATGAGCTCTCCTCAACTTCTTTTCTATCCATGGACCTCAATTCAAATTTCTTAGGTGTAGAAGGAAATTGAATCAAATCTTCCCATTTACTTTGTACTAGATGCAATGTAACAGAAGAAGGCTTAGTTTCTCTCAAAATAACACTTCTACTATATATTACCTTTTGTGCAATAGGATCCCAAAGCTTGTATCTTTTCACACCATAACTTTATTCGATGAAGATGCATTTCACAACCTTGTTATCCAACTTTGTTCCCTTCTCCTTTGGTATATGTGCATATGTTGATGAGGTATACACAACCTCTTTTTTATAATAAGCTAAATACCCTTCTTTGTTCTTACCAACCACTTTAGCCATGCCAATTTGTTTCTTTTTAGGAACAATAATTGTCTACTTTTTATAAAATGGTGTATAAATCTTTATTTCTCAAATTGATTGGAATTAGCTAACCAATGTTGATATAATGGTATAGAATTTAAGTAATTGTACAAGAATTATGCACAACCGATGAATGGAGTGGAAGCGGTTGAAGTTAGAGTGCCATAAGTTTGGGTGCTAGAAATTTAGGCGTGTATAGTGGAACGATTTCCTTTAAAGCTTTTTGTTAATTTTTTGTTTAAGACTTTATGACTCCACTTAGAGCCTTTATTATGTTTTATGTCATGAACATCAGTTAGTTGGTTAGTTGTAATTCTGTTTAAGACTTTTCCAATGGTATTCTCCTGCCATTTGGAAATTAGGATTTTATAGTAGTACAATATATATATGTGTAACTACTAAAACAAGGATACGCTATTATGATATACTTTGAATGCTGTTCATCTAAGTTCTTTGTGTTGTTACACTTTTATGTTATGAATAAATAAATATTGCCAATCTTATTCTAAGTACTTTATGCCGAGTAATGGAAGTGCTATGGATGGATTACCTTGAAGTTGTGAAAGTTCCACATGTGATTTGAGTTAATCATAGGAACGCTCAAGAGTTGGCCACTCAAGGGATCTCATAGAATAGATAAGTATTTTTATTGTCAATTTTGTTATTTCCATTCTATGCATGTTATATTTAGATAAACGTTACTTTGTGTTGAGCTCAGTCATGTGTTCCTGCAAGTCGTAGTTTTAAATTTATGATCATTAAATTTTGTTTTCTTGGAAATTTTGGAGCACCCATTCCTATTGTTAATTACAAGTTGTTAAGTGTACTTTTAGTTAGAAGTTAGTTGTTAGCAATTAGTCACCTTTGTTTGAATTTCATAGTTTAATTGCAAGTATTGATTCTTAGATAATTGACATGCTTTCTAGAATAGGAATTTGAATGTTTTATAGCTTAACAATTTTGTGCTTTCTAGTTTAATTTCTATTTTTGTACATTTCAAAAATTCAGAAAATCTTACTAAGAGAGATGGCCAAAATATCCCCCATTGCATACAACCTTTGGACACTACCTGATCGACATAATTGACATATTTTTAACTAAGTGTTAGGACCTTACGATAGCCTATCACTTTTTGGCGCCGTTGTCGGGGACCCACTTTTCTAGTGTTAATAGGAGATTGCTTGGATACCTCTTTTAGAAAAAAATATAGTTGCCAGGCTTCTTTTTCTGTATGGTCAGGAAATGAGGTCCGCATGGAAGATTCATACCAAAAACCCCCCAATAGTAGTTCCAACCACAAGTAAGGAGGTAGAAGTCTCAGCTGAAGAACTTACTAACGAATTGATTAAGCAGGATCAACCTAAGACCTCCCAGTACACCTCAGAAATTCATCCATTAGAGAAAACCTTTGAAGAAGAAAGCATGTTTCTATCGACATCATGGATGATAACAAAAATGATAACCCTTTCAACGAAAGGAGAAACCGTAGAGATGGTGCTAACCTAAGAGGGGTAGCACAAACATTTACCTATCCTATTTCTCTCGACAAAGAGGACGATGCACCTATGAAAAACATTTCACCATCCATGTTACCAACCTTTAGAGGCTTATCCTCCAAAGACCCTGACCAATTCCTTTCTGAGTTTAAAGTTTTGTGTCAGATGTATGACTACAAAAATGGTAACCAAAAATTGAAGCTCTTCCCCTCTACTCTAAAGGACATTGCAATGTGTTGGTTCATGGGACTAGCTTCAGGGTCAATATCCACCTAGAACAATATGGAGTTTGCGATAGGAAAGGGGTGCTGGCAAGAAGTTGAGTCCACTTTTTGGCCAAAAAGTGAGTGTGTTTTCCTTGATTTTCAGAATTTGACACATTTGACCTTAAAATTTGAAGCACTTAGAAATGGAATCTTGAAAAAAGTGACTGATCATAAAATGTAGTACTTGAAGTCTAGTTTCCAAATATGTAATTTATTTCAATACCAAGATGCTACAAATTGATTTTCAATAGGCATTTCTAAAAACCACTGTTTAAAAGTCACTTTTTTTTACCTTATGTACGTCATCCATATTTTGACCTAACTTATAGTATTTTTCTAAATCCTTTTGTGAAAAGATTTGTAACTCACTGAAGCACGTTTTCGATATTTTTTTGTAATTTTTTACTATATATTTTTTTGTTAATTTTTTACTAGCCATATTTGTCATTTTGAAAACTTGTCATGTACGTCACACATAAGATGACCTAAACTTATCATTTTTTTATTTTTTTTAAGTTGAAAAGAATTGTTTGAAGTACGTTTTTGTGCAATTCGTTTTACAAAAAAATATTTTAATAAAAAGTTATTAAAATAGTAAAAAACATGATATTTCAAGTTTATGGACCAATTTCATCATAAATTAATTAAAAAATAGAAAAAATAATCCAATTGTAAATTTTTTTACACATTTAGAATCTACACTGTCTTATCTATAATGGGTTTTAATTTTGTCAAAAAATTCTGCAAAAAAAGTCTTTAGACATATGCCAAAAGTCACTATTTTCTTGTGACATTGCTAGGACCTTTAACTTGTAGGTCAAACCAGGTCCAAAGCTTAGGTTTAGGTCCCCAAGCCTTTTCCCGAACCGAAAAACAAAGCAAAAATTTGACCAAAAAATCAATTTTTAAAAATGGGATCTGTTTCATAAATTTTTTTTTAATGATTTTAGAAATGGGATCCGTTTCAAAGGGATCTCATTTTTAAAAGTGGGATCCCAAACCATAATTTTTTATGGTTTTGAAGCGAGATCCCGTTTCTTAAAATCATAAAAAAAAATATTTTTTTATGAAATGGGATCCCGTTTTTGGCTTGAGGTCCCGAACTTAAATGGGATCCCATTTTGTTGAATCCAATTTCAATTTTTTTTCTAAGGCAAAAACTTCCACGTTTCGTGGACTCATCTTCTTGCATTTACCCAAAGAGGAGTTGTTTAAACTAAGGCAAAATGAAGATGAAAGCCTAGAAGATTACCTAGATAGGTTCATCTTCTTATCTAAATGATGTGGCGAAGAAGCCATAAGTCTAGAAATTTTGAAGACCATATTTCTTAAAAGACTTGATGAAGATGCTAGGAGAAGTCTAGATTTAATGGGAAAAGGAGATGTGTCTCAACTTGGACTCGATGATGTCATTGAGCTATGCTGAAATTTCTTTGGTAGTCAAGGAGGTATTTGTAAATCTAGTCTTTTTAGAGGTTCCAATGAAATAGGTAAATTGCGTGAGGAAATAGAAATTCTCAAAACTAACATTCTTGTTCAGCTAAACACCACGCTGGATGGAATACAGGCCAAAACACATAATCCTGAGACCTTATCCATCTATTGTCCTAGGTGTAAAAAAAAAAAGTCTATTAAGAGAATGTCCTTTGGACAAAATTGACATTTGCCAAGTTTGTGAGAAGAGTCATACCACTGATCAATGTGAGATCCTAAATGCAATCAAAAATTCCAAGAAAAGGACATCTCATGTTGAGGAGGAGATCAATTTTGTGAATCAATGACCTAGAGGGAATTTCTATTATGACCAGAATTTAAATCCCTCCTAGCGGCCCCCAAATAATTGGAATAATAATCAGTGGGCAACACCTTGGCCTCAAGCACCACCTAATTGGGGAATTTACCCTTAGGGACCACCTGAATGGGTGAACCAGTGTTGGGGAAACCCTCAATGGCCAAAACAGATTCAACAATAATGATATCCTCAAAATCCTGTGCCTCAATGGAATCAAACTCCAAATCAATTTTATACTGGGCCAAGGAGGATGCTTAATCCATAACAAAACCTTTTACCAGCTCCTCAAAACTCTCAACAAAACAAGCAGGTTAACCAACCACAACTCCCAACACACCCCATTCCTAATCCAAAGAATAATCATCAAAATATGCCAGTGTATTCGATAGAACATAAAAACATGACCAGACTTAACTATCCATTGTGGAAACCTGCAGTTGAGGTAAGGAAAAACACTCTAGCAGCCTACCATAGTTGAGATCATGGACGAATCAAATGAAGAATCTATTGAAAGGACTACGAAACCTTCCATACCTTTAGAGTAAAACCCACTGAGTAATCAAGACTAGCCTCCTCCACAATCCTCATCTAGAACTCCCTAGTTACCTCAAGAAGAGGATGGCCAGTGTTCAATAGATCCTTTAAAAGAAGATCCCACCTTGAAAAAGAAGACCCCAATGCCTTTTCCCGAGCGTCTCAAAGCAACTGCTTTGAATAACCCTCAAGAGATGACATTATCCACTAAAACTACGTTTATACAAGAAATTAAGAAACTCCAAATCAAGGTTCCCTGGTTACAAGTGATTAAAGAAATTCCTAAACTAAGCCAGCTAATTAAACAGTTGTGCATAAAAACACCAGAAAGGAAACCAAAACAAATTAAAATTGTGCACATAAATAGATATCTAGTTAACCTTTTGGCTAGAAAAACCTCAGCCCCAAAATATGATGACCCAGACAGTCCGCTCATAATAGTGGCAATCAATGAGGTAGCAATACCTAATGCAAATGTGGACTTAGGAGCAGCCATTAATGTCACGACAGTGAATGTTATGGAAAAATTGGGACTTACTGATTTGCATCTCACAATTATTGTATTGCAAATGGAAAATCAATCTATGGCTATTCCCAAAGGTGTCATAGAAAATGTTTTTGTTACTTGGTCGACGGTTGGGAATATCCAGTAGACTTCCAAATAATCCAGTTCCTCACACCTAAGGATAGTTATCCGATAATATTAGGTAGACTGTGGTTTGCTACAGTTGCAATCAAGATTGACTGCAAAGTAGTGAAAGGAAGTTGGGTGAGCGGAAATAGCTTCTTACACTACTCTAATTAGGAGAGAGTTACAATTTTTTTTCTTTTTAACACCTTTAATAGTTGCAACTAGAGAAGCACATAAAGATTAATGGAAATAGAATAGCAACAATGCATAAAAATAGTGACACCAAATATATCATGGGAAAAACCCTTTTGGGTAAAAACCCAACCCTCCAAAAGCACAATACTTCTCTATTATATCAAATAGTGATTACAATGTTTCACCAAGTACAAAGCTTCTACACAAGTGCTTCAACACAAACACCTATTCTAGAGTGATATCGGCAATACTTTGTTACCTACAAACAAACTATGCATTCTACAACACAAGGCACTCAATAAATAGAGTGTTACAAGCTTCAAGAAGCATCTAAAAGGTGAGGGGCGTCCAAATCCTCATGGGTCAATTTTCAACACCTTAGACATTCATTTGGACACATGTGACATATTCCCTTACACCCCCGACAAGTGTCAAACATGCAAATAGTCTTCTTCCAAGCTTGGGTGCCCAAAATATGCTCATAATAGCTTATGACAGATGCTTTACAACTATCATAGAATCTGTCATAGGATATGTAAGAGAATCTATCATAACTGGCTAAAAATAGCCGATTCTCTTACATCCTGTCATAACCCATCTTGGGCGCCAACTTTCTCCATGCATTCAAAGATGCCTTATGATGCATCATATAATCTATAAGATTTCATAGATTCTAAGGTGGGACGCCTATGTCCACTTGGGATGATGATGTGTCATCCAGTCACATTCAATGGAGATGCCACCCAGCCGATGGGTCCCAATTAGTGACATGACACCACAGGCATTTAAATTATATAAATAAATACATTAAATTGCATCAAATTAAATCAATGTTAGGACTCTAAGGTTGATACACCTTAATCCCAACATTCTCCCACTTGTCGAAGATCTGCCAAGATTCATACATAATCATCTGCTGAGGGCCGCAAGGCCCATGGAATCAGAACACCATCTAAACTTCTTTGTGCTCACTGGTTTTGTCAGTGCATCTGCAAAATTCACCAAAGTGTCAACCTTCTCCAGGTTCACCTTTCCATCTTCTACCATATCATGAACAAAATGATATTGTACATCAATGTGCTTTGTTCTAGCATGGAAGGTAGGATTGTTTGCTAGAAAAATTGCACTTTGGTTTTCACAACAAACAGTAATCTGTCCTACATCTAGACCAATATCATAACACAATCTCTTAAGCC
This sequence comes from Sequoia sempervirens, assembly GCA_007258455.2. Lineage (NCBI taxonomy): Eukaryota > Viridiplantae > Streptophyta > Pinopsida > Cupressales > Cupressaceae > Sequoia > Sequoia sempervirens. Next base: position 32,595 of record VDFB02120069.1, on the reverse strand, counting down.
AAATGGATTCCTTACACACATGAGTGGCTATCATATAATCTACCTTTGTTGTGGATAACGTGACTATAGCCTTCTGCTTACTCATCCAACTGATATCACCACCAAACATCATAAACACATAACCATTGGTGGATCTTCTGCTGTCAATGTCTCTTGCCCAATCTGAATCCACATATCCTCAAATGCTCACAGAATTCTAGGGTCTAGTAGGATAACCATGAAAACACAAGGCATACTCGAAAGAACCTCATAAATATTTGAACACTCTCTTAACTCCATCCCAATGCACCTGTCTAGGATTAGCCATAAAATGACTAAGGACTCCCACTACTTGGGCAATGTCTGGTATCATACACACCATCGCATACATCAAACTTCTAAATGCACTTGCATATGGTACTTTGGTCATGTCCTCCATCACAGTAGGAAACTTTGGACAATCATTCACATAAAGCTTCATCCCTTGCATCACAGGAACAACTAACTGTCTACAATCTACCATGTTGAATCTCTCCAACATAGAGTTCACATACTTGCTTTGGCTTAACCAAAGCTTTCTGTTAGCTTTGTCTCTCATGATTTCCATTCCTAGAATGTACCTAGCTGCACCTAGGTCTTTCATTTCAAACTATACTAACAACTAAAACTTCAAATCTGAAATCATACTTTTACCATTCCCAATTAACAACATATCATCTACATATAGAAAAATAATAAGAATATGACCATTATCAATTTTAAAGTATACATAATGGTTAGATTTAAATCTTTGAAATCCCAATGACAACAAATAGGTATCAAAATTCTGATACCACATTCTAGGAGATTATTTCAAACCATAAAGAGACTTCTTTAGTTTGCAAACCAAATTTTCTTTACATTTCTCAATAAAATGCTCTAACTGTGACATGTAAATCTCTTCCTCCAAATCACCATGAAGGAATGTTGTCTTCACATCCATTTGTTCCACTTCTAAGTCATACGCTACTGCAAGTGACAACAAAAGCCAGATAGATGTCAGCTTCATTACAAGAGAGAATATCTCCCCATAATCAATTCCCTCCACCTGAGAGAACCCCTTAGTGACCAACCATGCCTTATACTTCTCAACATTGCCATCAGGACCACGCTTTTTATTTAACACCCACTTACAACCAACAAGTTTTTGTCCACTAGGAAAAGGTACCAGATCCCGTTTTATTTTTCTTTAATGAAGCCATCTCTTCATCCATGGCTTGAATCTAAGAATTTGAATCATTCATACCCAAAGCCTCTCTAACAGTCCTAGGCTCATCAGTGTTAGTAATCAAGGAAAATATGCAACTGGAATCCAATAATGAATATCCAAACTTTTCTGATTGCCACCTAACTTGTGTAGACCTCCTCAAAGGCTAAGGTTGAGGTTCTTCTTCTCTAGAACTTTCAGAGCTACTTGAGCTCTCATCATCATCAAGTCCAACAAGAGTACTTGGTTCTTCTTTCTTCAGAGTAGGTGGAATCTACACTACCTCCTTCTGTTTCTCCTCTTTCTCTGGTTGTAGCTCAACAGAGGAAGGTTTCATCTCTCTAAATATCACACTTCTATTGTAGAGAACCTTTTGTGCTTCTGGATCCAAAAGCATGTACCCTTTCACACTAACACCATAGCCGATAAAAATACACTTAACAACCTTGTTCTCCAACTTAGATCTCTTCTCAATCAGAACATGAGCATAAGATTCACAACCAAATACTCTGAGATGTCTCATCGAAGGATTTTTACCAAATCATGCCTCCATGGGTGTCTTTCCAACAAGCACTGATGTAGGAGATCTATTGATCAAATAACATGCAGTGGATACTGCTTCAGCCCAAAATTTCTGATCAAGGCTAGCACCACTCAACATACTCCTAGCCCGCTCCATCAACGTTCTGTTCATCCTCTTTGCAACTCCATTTTGTTGTGGAGTGTTGGGAGTTGTCTTATGTCTCTCAATCTCATGCTATTTATAGAACTTATCAAATTCTATGGAATAAAACTCACCACCATTATCAGCCCTCAAACTCTTAATCTTTCTACTAGTCCGATTTTCTACCAAGGCCTTAAACTCCTTAAACCGACTAAAGACTTCAACTTTACTTATGAGGAAATAAAAAAATGTCCTACTATAATCATCTATGAAATAAATAAAATATACAGATTTTGATAACAAAGGAATATTTACAAGACCAAAAACATTTGACTGTACATAATCCAAGACCCTAGAAGATTTATGAGAACTAGAGTAGAAATAAACATGATATTGTTTTCCATATACACAATGTTCACAAAAGTTGAACTCGATATTACAATCATCAAGGCCTTCAATAAGGCTCTTATTTTTCAGGGTTCTAAGACCCTTCTCACCAATGTGACCAAGTCGTTGGTGCCATAACATTGTCTTCTCTATAGGAAGCTTCATTTCCATGGAATGAGAACCCTTAGGTACCCAAAATGCATGACCATCAGATGTAGCTGCAACATGCTTCTTCTTTGCACAATCTAATGGTGAGGATGAAGAATCCAAAGGTATCTTCTTCTTCGGTACATCACAAGAACTATTGCATTGTATAATGCATGCATCAAGATGAAACAAAGTGCTAATCTGAACACCTTTGGCTAACACCATAGCTCCTCTTGTCATCTTGCATCCTCCACCAAAGAAAACAACTTGCACTCCCGATTCATTCAGTTTACTTATAGAAAGAAGGTTTCGTGCCAAACCTGGGATATGCAAGACTCCATCAATCCCCTTCACTCTTCCATCAGGAAATCTGATTTTGACTCTTCCACGACCAAAAATATTCAAGTGAGAGTCATCACCCAGGTACACCTCTCCACCATCGAAATCCTCATACTTTGAGAGCCAATCTCTATGAGAAGTCATGTGAAAGGATGCACCCGAATCTATCAACCACACACCATCCGATGCATGGGCTGCCAAGGCTACAATGAATGCTTCCCTATCATCTTGGGATGATTTCTCAAATTTAGAATCAAAGAAAGACTTGTTTTTCTTCTTCTTCTCCTTCTTGCAATCTTTTCGAATGTGACACGTTTCACCACAGTTCCAAGATTTTACCTTGGACTTCTTACTAGGATACTTTGTTCTCCTTGGAGACTTTGATTTAGATTTCTTGTCTTTCTTTTTGCTTCTCTCTTTTAGTCTGCCATGGACTGCAAGAGCCTCCTTCGCCATCTCGAAAGAATTCCTTCACATCTCTTCAGATAGAAATGAGGCAACAACCTCATCCATCTCAAAGGTGGAAGCAGTACTTCCAATAGGGCGATCCCACAATATTGATTTACAATTTTTGGCCAAACTAGACACTAAACTGATTTTTTCTAACTAAATCTTCACTTTCAAACACCTATAGTAGCTAAACCGTGAGGAATTTGAAGATGATGCAAACTAGTGATTTGTGACATTTTGTCTGTAGATTCTAAATATATTTTTTTCAAAATTTTTGGAATTAGATTACACTTCTTTTTCCATCTCCTTCAAAAACTAGTTTTTTCCAGTAAACACCATTTTTAAGGAGTGACACTCACCGTATAACACAACTTTTTTTCCATGAAGGATAAAATTCTAATTTTTTCAAATTTAGATTTGTAACTACGATATCTAGTGCTTCCAATTGGTCTCATAGTGTTTTATTGAATATTTTTTCCTTAATCAAGTTTCAAAGTCAAACCAATTACAATTCATACATAGGCAGACTGTATAAGACAACTTTTTTTGTATGTATCGAAATTCAATTTTTTTTTTGTTGGATCAAGGACTTCAATATCTAGTGCACTCATATTTTTCAAATTTTTTGATAATCTTCTATTTTTCCACATGTGAATAAAGAGTTTGATTTTGGTGAAAAACCTACATTCACAAGAAATAAAAAATAAATATAATAATAAAATAAAATTTATTTAAAATTATACTTTTTGAGAAGCTTATAATAAGGACTACATACTGACAATTTTTTTTTTAAATGAATTCATTTGATCCCACAAAAGGTAAATAAAAAGTGTTTTTTTATTAGCATTTTGATAGGTGTAAAGGAGACTCCATTATAGGTATGGTTTAAAACTAGCGGGGTTCTATCCAAGGGGGTTTGATCTAAGGTGCTTTGATCAAACCCTCTTCAATTGGAATCCTTAAAATGAAAATTTTAAAGGCTTAGATCATTATATTTTCTAAAAATATGTGATTTTAGCAAAAATAAGAATCTCCCAAAAATTATAAACTAGCATTGTGGGATCACCCAATAGCCATTACCAGGTGATCCCAAGAGTCTGACAACGAACACAAAAGGAGCATGTAATAGTCTTGTTCATCTATTTTGTCTCCAAAGAACCCAGTTATGCAACCAACATGTTAAATGCATTTAGATGATCTGCTACGGACCCTCCATCTTCCATTTTTAGAGAATACATCTTCTTTCTTAGGAAAAACTTGTTTACCAAGGATTTAGCATGGTAGACATCACTAAGCTTCTTCCACATAGAAGCAAATTTTTTCTCTTCATGGACATTCAGGAGGACGGAATCAGCCAAAAAGAGTCTAATAAGACCCTTGGCTTTCCTATCCATGATATCCCAATCCTCTTGTTTCATGCCTGAAGGTTTGGTTCCAAAAATTGCAAGTCATAAGTCTTGGTCTACTAACATGTCTTCCATTTTGAGCTTCCACAACTCAAAATTTCCATCGTTAAATTTTTCCATCTCAATCCTCCTAGATGTGCTTGCCATCTCTTTCCTACAAGGTAATGAAGTACACTCTTCTACAAAAATCCCACTGAAACAAAGATTAGCTCAAAAAACCCTTCTACCCAACAAAGGAACCAAGGCTGGCCAGGCTCTGATACCAACTGAAAGGAAACCAGGTGAGTGGAAACAACTTCCTACACTAATCTAATCAGGAGAGAGTTACATTTTTTTTCTTTTTAACACCTTTAACAGTTGTAACTAGAGAAGCACATAAAGATTAATGGAAATATAATAACAACAATGCATAAAAATAGTGACACCAAATATATCGCGGGGAAAACCCTTTTGGGTAAAAAACCCCACCCTCCAAAAGTACAATACTTCTCTATTATATCAAATAGTGATTACAATGTTTCACCAAGTACAAAGCTTGTACACAAGTGCTTCAACATAAACACCTATTTTGGAGTGATATTGACAACACTTCGTTACCTGCAAACAAACTATGCATTCTAAAACACGAGGCACTTAATAAATAGAGTGCTACAAGCTTCAAGAAGCATCTAGAAGGTGAGGGGCATCCAAATCCTCATGGGTCAATTTTCAACGCCTTAGACATGTATTTGGACACGTCATATTCCCTTACACCCCCGAGAAGTGTCAAACATGCAAACAATATTCTTTTGAGCTTGGGCACCCAAAATATGCTCATAATAGCTTATGACAGATGCCTTACAACTGTCATAGAATATGTCATAAATCTTCCATAGAATCTGTCATAGGATCTGTAAGAGAATCTATCATAATTGTATAAAAATAACTGATTCTATTACATCCTGTCATAACCCATCTTGGGCACCAAATTTCTCCATGCATTCAAATATGCCTTATGACACATCATAGAATCTATAAGGTGTCATAGATTCCAAGGTGGGATGCCTATGTCCACTTGGGATGATGATGTGTCATCCAGTCACATTCAACAGGGATGCCACCCAGCCAGTGGGTCCCAATTAGTGACATGACACCATAGGCATTTAAATTATATAAATAAATACATTAAATTACATCAAATTAAATCAATGTTAGGAATTTAAGGTTGAGACACCTTAATCCCAACAAGCAGGAGGAATGACCATTTCACATGGTCCCAATAGCAAACACTTATTCTTGTATTCCCCCACTCAACCTGCTGAACATAACCAAGTTTGGGTTGATGAACTAGATGGTGACAACAAATAAGAGATTCTAGCCTCACTTGCTATGGTAGTCATTAAACAACATGGTGAAGAGTTGGAAGATGAATTGGAAAACAATATGCAAAATCTTACTGTAGACTCAAGTGATGAAGAAATTTTAGAAGTAGAAGATATTTTAAGGCATCCAATCAACATTGATCACACCGAATTTGATTACACCAACTTCACAAGGTTACCTTATCCCCTAGCTAATATCATTCCAAAAATGGATCACTTCTTTGAAGATATTTCCAGACTCCACAACACTATACTGCATAGCTGTCCTCTCAACACCTTAACTAGAGAAGTTTATACTATCACCTCCAACTATCTAGGAGTCAAAACCATCAAGTTACTACTAGGAAAAACTTTAAATATCAACAGCTGGTTGATAGAGTCAGGAGAGCTCAAATTGTTTGATGTTTTGGTAAATAGATCTAGAGCTTTTGCTTGGGATTATACAAACATGAGAGGAATACACCCAAGTTTTTGTACCCATCACATCTATAATAAAGATGTTAGACATGTTCATCAACTACAGGGAAGACTCAAACCTTCTCTCAAAGACATTGTTAAAATAGAAATTGAGAAACTCCTACAAGTAGGATTCATCTATCCCATCTCTGAAAGGAAATGGGTTTTTCCTTTGGTAGTTGTTCCAAAGAAAAATGGGAAGTGGAGAGTGTGCATTGATTATAAGGAGCTCAACAAAGCTACCCATAGAGAATACTTCCCTTTACCCTTCGTAGACCAAGTCTTGGATAATTTAGCTGGAAGGAAGTATTTCTCATTCCTAGACAGAGTTAGTGGATATAACCAAATACAAGTAGTAGCAGAAAATCAGGACAAAAAAACTTTTATTTTCCCCTGGGGAACATTCACATATCGCGTCCTTCCCTTCGGGCTATGCAACGCTCCTACAAAATTTTAGAGAGCTATTTTGGCCATATTCACTGAGCTCATGAATGAATGTGTGGAAGTCTACATGGATGAATTCTTTGTGTATGGTTCCACTTTTGGTGAAGGACTTCAAAATTTGGACAAGGTATTGAAGCAATGTGAGGACCATCGACTATCCCCAAGTCACAAAAAAATGTCTAATAATGGTGGAACAAGGGATAGTGTTGGGACACCACATTTTAGCTGAAGGGATAAAAGTGGATCCTAAGAAAATTGAGGTAATACAACAACTAGAGACTTTGAAGAACCAAAATGACGTTAGAAGTATCTTAGGACATGCTAGATACTACTGGAGATTCATAGAAAATTTCAGTAAGATTGCAACCCCCATGTTTGTTGGATAGTACAACTAAGAGAGGGGGTGAATCAGTTGTCACAAATTATAACCTTAAATTCAATTATCAAAACTAACACATAAACTGATTAACCATCAAATGCAAGTGCACAAACTCAATAACACCAAATTTATGTTGAAAACCTAATGAGGGAAAAGCCACAGTGAGGATTAACTCACACTATAGAGAATATCAAAATTGATTACAAAAAGGCTCATTGCCTGAGATAAGGCTCACTGATTAAAATAAGGACTCACTATCCATAGGGCTACAACCTAGAGGGCTCACTGCCACAAAGATACAAAGAAGATGGCTCACTGCTAGAAATAAAAAAGTTATGGCTAACCGCCAAAAGTGAACTGATGAATAACACCTTTCTTGTGTTGAATTCAGTTCCAAATGAAGCTTAGTAATCCCTCTATACTTCTGCTTAAATTACACACTTTTGTTTTCGCTTGATTCACTTATTCTGATCTGTTGCAACCACACTTTTTTCTGACTTTTTGTTCTTCCTTTTTATTCACATCTCTCTTCTTCTCTTCTCCACTTTCCAGAAACACATATGAATACATATATGTATCTTATACATCAATTAGGTCGGCCAAAAAAATCCATAAAGTATTGCATACGCCAAGTCGGCCAAGATCTATCTGAATCATAGTTGTTACATGGTAGGAACCAAACCAAAAAAACATGTCGGTTCACACATAGCAGTCAACTTCAATGTTTAATAGCTTCCAGTAAACTAGTCATACATGCAGTACTGTGTTGACATCAATAAAAACCCGCTGACATTAATTGATGCAATCTTTAACTTCCAGCAATCTCCCCCTTTGTCATTGATGGCAACACAAGATGTGAAAAGCCAACAACAACAACAACAAAAAGGTTTTCATTTTTCACATGCTTTCTCTCCCCCTTTGACATCAATGACAAAAAAAGTTCTATTAACCCTTTGCTTCAAAAAATTTTCATTTTACAAAAAAAGTTTATCAAAAATGATTCTTTACCTCAATCCTTCTTCCTTCAAAATATTTCCTTGTATTTTTCTTTCAGTTCTGGAAGAAATTTCTTCCAAGAATCCACTGCTAGCTTGATATATAGACAAATACTGTTGTTCTTTGCTATTGGTTCAATTTTTTCCAAAAGAGTATCTGGAATGGCACTATTCTGTGCATTCTTCTTAGCATCCTAGAAGAGACTGAAAAGTTGTTCCAATCTTAACTCAATTATCTCTTTGAATTTCCAAAAGGTCTTCACAATACCATCCCTTTGTACCATGATGATTTCAAGAATAGATTGTAGGGAATTGATTCTTTTCTTTTGTGTTCCATCCTTGTCATTAAGATCATCACATGCTTTTCCAATAGAGTTCAATTCATGCTCAATAGAATCAATTTTTGTTCTATAGTTCCCAATAGCAGTAGGCCACCAAAGACAATACATGTATACACTGTTAACAATTTTGCAATCCTCAGCTCATTTATACTCTCATTCAACCTCTTTTGTTTATTTCTACATCTTTCTTCTAAAGCCAAATGAATTTCATCTTTTTTTGTTGTTTCACTAGGTGACAGTTCCCTTAAACTGTCTTCAATTTGTTCAATCAATACTTCCGGTAAGGTACTTGACAATTTGCTTAGATTAATATCATTATGAATTACATAAATAGCCATAGCATCTATAATCTCATCCTATTCATATGATGGTCGCTCAAACAACCATATATCTCCAATCTTCTTTATCCCATCAGGTTGCTCAAGAATTTTTAACACCTTTTCTTTAGTGACATCTTCTTCACCATCATCTGTTGATACTAGATCAAGTGCTTCTACAATTTTTGCTTCCTTCCTTTCTTCCTTCTCCTTTGTCTTCAGTTTCTTCATTTCCGAAGAGAGACATGAACTTATTTTTCTTGTTTTCATCTTTTTGGAGGAGGATTCTCCCTCAGACATCATGACTGGACTAGAAATCATACTAGAATTCCATGCATTTATCTTGATTTCAAAATACTCTTGGAAAGCCTTTTCCCTTTCTGCTAGATAGTTCAGATATCAATAAATTTGCTTCCCAACTGGTATAGTAGACTTCCCCACAACATTTTCTTTCAATGGTAATGAATTCAGAAAGTACATCATCAAGCATATAACCAAAGTTCCAAAGTGAAAAGGATAATTGTCATTCTTTGTCATAGTTATATTTTCCATTAACTGATTTCTCAACAATTCACATAGGTCAAAATCCACCTTATTCTCAACCATTTGATGCGCAACATAAACAACAATCACTGAAGTAGAACCTTCCCTATTCCTAAAATAAATATTATATGAGATGCCATATGCCACATACCTTATCACTGGGTCAATTATGGCGTGAATTATAAGTGCCCTTTGATTTCCTGAACATACCCCAGTTAGGCTTTTGACCTCTTTGTTCTTTATATTTTTCTTGACAGGAATAGGTGTGACATCACATAGTCTTATTATTGTTGCAATTGCTTCCTTTGTGATCTCATATGGTTTATCAAGGATCATCTGATTACCTTGAATTCTGCTTAAAATAACCTGAACAATGTCCACATTTGAAAAGTACGGAAATTCACTCCAAATGTCTAAACCCTTGTGCCCTAGACTTTTGACTTTTTGCATTTGCTCACCTGAAAGAGAAGTTTCGAGACTTCGAATCTTTTCATGATCAAATTCATCAATCTATAACTTACTCAATTTCTACATTTCATTGCTGCACGGATAAAATACCACAATTTCCTTTGACTCCATTTCTTCTGCCTTGTTCTCCATACTTTCACTTGCTAGTAACCCTAACCCTTTGTTTCTCAATTTGTTCACTTCAAAAATGAGAATGATCACTCAATCTTCCTTATTTGGCTTATCGCTTTTAGGGTTTCAACATAAATGATAATTTATTGCTTGCAACATCATCATTTGTACTTTAGTCTATCAGATTCTCCTTTCACCTAAACTGTTAGTTAATTTGTGAAATGTATAGTAAGCAAATTTTTTTTTGCAAATCTCTTGTAATGCTGTTTTCTACTGAAATTTTCTTTATTTCCTTTAGAATGAATATTTACATTACATATCCTTGTGTCATCGCATGACATCTCTTATATGGGGGATTTGATAAATATTTTTATGACTGCTCCCCCTGAAGCCATTACTAGATTTAATTCATAGGAGGGGTATCTGCACTAGATGTAGATACAAGATTATTTGACTTGTCCTTGTTCTCTGATTCTTCTTTCTTTCTCCAAATTTTTTCCATTTCTCTCTTCACTTCTTCTAGATTAAGCTTGATCTTTTTGTTTCGAATTCATTTTTTTCCCAACTTTACTCTTATAGAATTTTGAGATATGTCCAAATTTGTTGCAAGAGTGACATACACCAAATATTTGATCAAGAGAGTTTGTACTCATCTTTGTCCCGCACTGATTAGCCTTGTGTTAAAAAATATTGCATGTGTAATAGTAGCCTTTAAAAGAATGAAATCTTCTACCGGTATTGAATCTGTTCATCATTATCCGACTTCTACATTCTATAGATTTATGTCGAAACTTGTTGCAAACATAACATTTTTCACCAAAGAATCTATTATGGTTCATCATTCTTCTACATTCTATTGCTTTATGTCCAAATTTATTGCATGAGTAACAAAAGGTAATAAAAGATGTGTACCTTTGATCATTAGGTTTTCGGCTGGGTATCCTTTCAGTATTGATCCTTCTATTCTTGCCTTGATAAGTATTGCCTTGAAATTTCCTTTGATTATTCATTTTGTTGAGACTTGGATTAGTTTTTGAACTTTGTCCTTCTTCAAGTCTTAGACCATCTTTATCCTTTGTAGGCTTCTAAGATGAAATTAATTCATCAAGCATTCCCGAACTTATCTTAAATTTGTCTTCAAAAACATTTTTCCCTTTCTAGATCAAACTTAAGAATTGCTACTTCCTGTTCAAGCTTGTCACATTTTTTTGTCTTTTGATTGATAATTTCTTTGCTTTTTCCAATTTTCAATTTTAGATTCTCTTCCTTTCTTTTTCTTTGTTCAAGTTTCATCCTTAGATTTTCAATAGTCTCCTTTGCTTCTTTTAATTCTTGGTAAACTTTATCTTTCAACTTAAATTTCCAAATTTGATTTCTAAGTTTCTGAATACATTCACTAGCTTGCTTGACATTTTCTTTCATATCTTCATTCTTAGACTTTGAGCTCTCTGCTCTTAATTCTTCAACTAAGTCAGATCCCTTCATCATTTAGTTAAACCACTAAGATCTCCTTCAAGCTGTTAGGCTTAATCCAAAGGACCTTGCTCTGATACCAATTGTTGGATAGGACAACTGAGAGGGGGGGTGAATCAGTTGTCACAAATTATAACCTTAAATTCAATTAACATAACTAACACATAAACTGATTAAGTGATTAACCATCAAATGAAAGTGCAAAAACTCAAAAACACCAGATTTACGTGAAAACCCAATGAGGGAAAAAACACGGTGAGGATTAACTCACAATATAGGGAATATCAAAACCGATTACAAAAAGGCTCACTGCCTGAAATAAGGACTCACTATCACTCACTGTCCACAGGGCTATGACCCAGAGGGATCACTACCATAGAGATTTAGAAATACAAAATTTATGACTAACTGCTAAAAGTGAATTGATGAATAACACCTTTCTTGTGCTAAATTCAGTTCCAGATGAAGCTTAGTAATCCCTCTATACTTCTGCTTAGATTACAGAGTTTTGTCTTTGCTTGATTCACTTATTTTGATTTACTGCAACCACGCTCTTTTCTGAATTTTTGTTCTTCCTTTTTATTCACATCTCTCTTCTTCTCTTCTCCACTTTCCAAAAAAACACACACACACACACATATATACATCGATTAGGTCAGCCAAAAACATCCATAAAGTATTGCATACGCCAAGTCGACCAAGTTCTATCTGAATCATAGTTTGTCACACGATAGGAATCGAACCAAAAAAACCATGTCAGTTCACACATAATAGTCAATGTCAATGTGAAATAGCTTCCGATAAACTAGTCATACATAGTACTGTGTTGAGATCAATGGCAACCTGCTGACATTAATGACAACCATATGATGCAATCTTCAACTTCCAAAAATGTTTTCCCTCCTCCAAAAGAATACAAATTTTTCTTGGATGACAGAATATCAAACATCATTTGAGATCATTAAGGAGAAACTCATCTTTGCTCCTGTCCTACATGGACCTAATTGGAACCTTCCATTCCATATTTATCCATATGCTTTTGATGATGCTATTGGAGCAGTTTTAGGTTAGGAAGATGAGAATGGAGGAAAGTATGCCATCTATTTCTTTAGTAAGAAATTGACTCCCATTGAACGAAATTACACCACTACAGAGAAATAATTCTTAGTTGTGGTGCATGCAATCAAATTTTTTTGACATTATATCATAGGGTACAAAGTAACTATGTTCAAATACCATCAACTATCAAGTAACTAATGAACAAACCTGTAGTAAATTGAAGAATAATCAGGTGGTTATTGCTTCTACAAGAATTAAATGTGACCATCATTGATAAACCTGGGAAAGCCAATGTAGTCATAGATTTCTTATCCCGGATCAAACAAGACAATGGAGATTGTACTTGTGTGCAAGATGAGTTACTAGATGAAAAATTATTTTCCATCTCCATTAAAACCCCTTGGTTTGCTGATATCACCAATTATCTGGCCTCTTTAGAGTTTCCACCATACTTTATGTCAAAACAAAAGAAACGCCTCATTCAAGAAAGTGCTTATGTTACATCCCTAACTTTAACTCTGTTTTACTTTTTACTTTTGAAGTAATTAGTAGATGATTATTCATGATTCAATGATTAGATGTTTAGGAAAAATGTCTGGAGAAATCAATGTTTTCTTGAGTTACGTTTATTTCACTAAAATTTTCATGTGTTTAAAAGTTGTCAAGATGTGATGACTTCATGAGGATTATGAAATGATTATTAATACACTAAAATTTAGTTGGTGATGGAAAGTTGCATTCAAGAATTAGGTTTCCGCCCTTCGAGAAAGGGAGGGAGAGCATCATTGGAGAGAAGGGTATCGATACAAGGAATATAGTAGGTTGTGGCCATCTTAAGTCGCGTTGGTGTTAATTAGCAAACCTAGTTGAGTCAAATTGTGAGGGGGAGAGTACCTCGACCCCGTTCACACATCTTGTCGAATAATGAATAATGACATTAGTATGCATTATTTATGCAATACTTTATTGACATATGTATTTACATGTTTAACATGATGTATAAGAATATTTTATTCCTATTAGGAGAAAATGGAGGATTATGGGAGAATGGTCAAAAGGACCAACTACTCCACACCTTGCTTGTGTGTAAAACTTGCTTTAAGGCAAAGACTTTGCCTATGTATCCGCGGCATGGTGGAGATACCGAGCTTAGCAAAAATGGTTCCAGTAAAAGAAAACAATAATTAAGAATTGACTCTTTGTGATGAAGATGATGATAGTAAACAATCGTTGTGATTTATGAAAAAGGTTATTTACCTCTTGACTAAAGGTTTTGGAAAAGGAATAATATCCATGCTAGGAAGGATAACACTGATTATTTCAGCGACATCTCCACACTTATCAACTCATACCCATGATGGCATGATCAATGATTGGTCGTTGTCACTTGCTAAGTCACCCACACGTGCCAGAGTGTTGTTGCAACTGCTGGTAGTGGCCTTAACTATCAATAAAGAAACGGTTATAATGGGTGGAGACGTCAAGAGAAGGGATAGTTTATAACTATCAGGGAAGAGTGTGTAGAGGGGGGGATGAGAGGGCATAAAAGAGTCCTTGGTCTATTCATGGACATGAGCTTTGCAAGAAATAATTTTAAATCAATATGCTTGTGATAGTATGACAGCGGGTTAATGGGGCAAAAATATTAGGACCCATCACCTGTCTACATTGAAAATACCATAGCTTAAGAGATGACTCCTCTTGGGGTGAGAGTGAAGGAGAGTGCACAATAAGAATTGAAAATGACACCCATTTGTGGGAGAGATCCATCTCCTGTGTGTGTTTCAAGTGGTAGGAATAAGGGGATGGGGCAGGAATGTCATTTGCTTCAAGGTTTCGAAAGCATCTAGAAGAAATCCATTCTTTGTACATATCATGCATTCATTGTAGTTCCGGGGGAAGATTTATGTGAGTGGGTGCGTAGTGAAGGAGGAAGCTTGAGCCAATGGGGAAGAAACTTTTTGCCGAGTCCTATCACAGGGAGGTCGTCACAAACTAGAAGGGCAACAAGCTATAACATATGAGTATATCTGGGAGGATCGCTCATGTATGAGATGACCTTATTACCTTGTATGTTCAGCATAACTTTGGTTACATAAATTTCGCTTTGGCAATAGAATTTCTGGGAGTTGTGACATCTCTAAGACTAGCGTTAGTCATGAAGTAAACAAAAAGGTTGGGAGTTCTTATGTATACTGATCGAGCTTTAAAGTCTTCTTGTCATTACTATTAAAATACATTATGTAGTTGATTAGATTATATCTAATGTGATCAACAATACCCTGAGATGAATATTCCAGTGGAGTGTCTATGCAATAGCAAGGATATTAAAATAGTTATGTGTTCCAAAAATGAGAATAAGACCTATGGAAACATTGTCAAGCTTGTGCTAGAAACCCATTCATCCAAAGCAATAGAGAGAGATCTTGATCTCTTTTGGAATATCCAGGGTCAGAGATATGATAACACTTAAAGAATTTAACAACTATGTTTTAGAATATTCAGGGTATCGAGGAAACATTTGTATGAGTTCATAATTCATTTATGATAAAAGATAGTGAACATTGGATTATCAATAGGATTGTAATTATTGATATGTGAATATAACTTCTAGGATTATTCGAGTGACATCAGTCAAAGAATGGTTATTGTATAATGTATTCACATTCCTAGAATAACAAGGGATTATATAGCACCTAAAAGGTTTGGAGAAAACCAAAGTGCATTATACTCATGTTATATTGTCATATATTATTGGAATTGGATTTTAAGATAGTAATGGGTAACTAAGAAAATGGAAATAGATCCTTAAGTCTATGTTAAAGAATAGGATAGCTCTATAGATGAAATCTTGCTAGTTCTCTCTAGGGACTTTTTGGATTATAAGATATCATCATGATATTGAAGTAAGGAGATTGCAACATAGAAAAAGATTTATTTGTAGGAAAGAGAATTCCTCTTGTCAATTTTGTATTACATGTTAACGAAATAGGTGACCCACAAATGTGGAAGCCTAGATAGCCTTTGATAGCATTGGTTACTTATGTTATGGTCTCAAGATAAAGTGAGATCTTGACAATGTAATGATGTTGATCTTGTAGCCTTTATTGAACTTATTTTAGAACTATGTGTACAAAGGAATTTCGTTATTCCAATACTTGGTATCAATTTCATAACCAACTTTGAGAAGGGGATGTTGGGAGACTGAAACTCAACCTTCATTTCTATTGTACTTGAGATTGTTGTTATAGGTATATGCGACATACTTATATAAAGGATGATAATATACCCCATCCTTATTTGAATGAGAATAAATTGAGTAGACAAGGAAGTTGGAAGCAATTTATTGTCTCTTACGAATCTAACCTATTAAGGTTGAACGATTGAACTTAGTCAGGTACTAGCCATGAGAGGTAATGACACTCATTAAGATATATATATCAATGAGGATATTCCTCAGATATCATGCTTATTCATGTTATAAGAAATGTGAATTTGAGAAATGCTAAGTCGTCTGGGTAGACTAGAAGTAATTGCTCTTATGCTTTGCTTCATTAATGCTATTATCTTTGGAGAACAAGGATGTTTGATATTTCCATGTATTGGGTTAGAGAAGCTAAACCCTAGTATTGAAACAAGGAGGATATAGAAAAGATGTAATGCCTATGTCAGATATGACATTGTATATATATATATATATGTTTATTGATTGACAATGAAAGGTCGTGAAACCATAGAACAAGGTAGGAAAGTATTTATAATACCTTAAGAGATTCTACGATAAGGTCAAAAATCAATTAACGCATCAAGATGCTGGGTATTGAATATTGAGAGTAAAATGTCAGGAAGTCATAAACCCTAGATATTGCAAGGATGCAATAAGGGACTTTTAAAAGGTTTGAAATACCTAAATCTTTACATTGATTGAATATCCTAGATTAAGGATTGGTTCTAAGTCAGATTGGCTAGAATGGATTTTTCTATATAGACTAGTTTGTGTCTAGAGTATCAAATAAAGTAAGTAAACTATAGGATGAGACAATTCCAAGATGAGTCAGAGGTGTGTGTCTAGATGGCATGACCAATAAGATTGACCATACTTAGCTAGAAGGGATCTAGAGTTGTATGGTCGATTGAGTTTTGTAGGACACATCCCTAGGACTC
Organism: Sequoia sempervirens; assembly: GCA_007258455.2. NCBI lineage: Eukaryota > Viridiplantae > Streptophyta > Pinopsida > Cupressales > Cupressaceae > Sequoia > Sequoia sempervirens. The sequence continues at coordinate 15,866 of VDFB02120069.1, read as the reverse complement.
AGATGAAGAAACTTGACAATTCCTTATATCTATATCCTTCGTGAAGGGCCAGGGCGCTTTCAAAGAGGAAGTGTGTGGGGGACCACTTGAGTCTGTGGTTGGAGGAAAAACACTCGGATGATGCTCTCCCTCTGTACTAGAAGACCCTCTAAGTCTCGTGAAGATCGTCATCAACATTTAGGACGCAGTGAACTCCATGTTATGGTTTATGACATACCACCAATGAGGTAAAACTATTATTTATACTAAGAGTATCTTATGTGATATAAATGAATATTGTAAGGAATTATCTTGATTCTAGTTATGATTATATGTGAATTCCAATTTTGAATTTATCTAGAAAAGTTATACTTTATTCTTGTGCTTATGCAAATGATTGAAAAAAAAAAAAATTTCTCTCTCATGTTTACTAAGTTTATTTACCTTCTAGTAAATTCTTGTGTATTATGAGGATGGATGCTACATCTTCGTTTAAATGGATTAATGGAATGCTATTTCAATGTGGCCTTGATTTGGTTTTATGATGTTGTATCAAATCAGATGAAACATATAGCATCCTTAGAGCTTGCCATGATGACCCCTTTGGAGGCCATTACTCCGCCAAGAGGACATCCCACAAAATATTGGGTACATGATATTACTGGCCCTCTATGCATAAAGATGTGAAAAACTATGTTCGCCACTGTGATGAATGCCAACGAGTAGGAAGACCCACTGCATCCAATGAAATTCCTCTACAATTGCAGGTAGTTCTTGAACCATTTGAAAAGTGGGGATTAGATTTTATCGGTCTTATAGACCCTCCTTCCTAAGGAAAATAGTACATTTTGGTCTATACTGACTATTTGACCAAGTGGGCGGAAGTCCAATCCCTAAGAGTCGCTAGGGAAGAACAAGTTGCTAACTTCCTGTATAACAAGATTTTTCTCAAATTTGGAGCACCTAGAACATTTGTCACAGATCAAGGACCCTAGTTTATGCCTAATTTTTTTCTATTCTTTATTGATCATTTCTAGGTAAGCCATAAAAAGTCGTCACCCTATCACCCACAAGCAAATGGTCAAGCAGAAGTCACTAACAGTGAACTTGAGAATATTTTAACAAAAATAGTTTCATCAGGGGGAAGAGATTGGGCTAGAAAATTACCTGAAGCTATTGGGGCCTCTAATACAACTTGGAAATCAACCACTGGTTAAAACTCTTCAAACCTCTATATTACCCGAAGCTATTTTGGGAAGAAACCTCTTCTACCCATTGAATTTGAACTTCAAACTCTTAACAACAAGGGAGTTAAGCTTAGACCTCAAATGAGCCCAAGTTGAAAGAGTCCTACAACTCAGTGAATTGGATGAACTCCGTTTAGAAGCTATCCACTAATGTGAGCTAGTTCAACAACAATGAAAAGCCTGACATGATAAACACATAAAGGAAAGAGAGTTCCACAATGGGGATTGGGCGTTGCTATTTGATTCCTGATATAAAGATCACCAAGGAAAAATAAGGACTCATTGGTTGGATCCATATGAAATTTCTGAAGTATTTCCAAAAGGAGCAGTTCAACTTAAACTTATTGATGGTGAAACTTGAACTCTCTTAGTCAACAATCATCGATTACGAATCTACCACAAACCTGTCAACAAAGAAAAAATTACAAGACTGGTAGAAATGCAAGGAGAAACACAATGCATTGACTCTGCTATGGCATAGCCAATGTAATTTTAAATAAAAAAATTGAGTAAAAAAATAAAATAAAAAATCTTGCATGCATATGTATTTATAATCACTTTGAGGCATTTTTATTGTATTTTTGATCTTTTGGACTAGGCTAATTTTTGTTTCTACCTTGTAGGACTTTATTTTAAAATTGAATACAAATTTTGACGCATCTTGCAATGATGCTCTAGAACTTGTTTGTTTGATTGGTACCATTCCCTAGTTTGTTCCTACAGTCCAACACATCTTTCAACAATGCTCTGAAACATGTTAAGTCCAATGTGCTTCATTCTATTCCTTCCTTCCTTTCGGCGACATCTTCCAGTGATTCTTTGGAACTTTGTTCCTACATTCTGATGACATCATTCAACGATGCTCCAAAAATTTGTTGCTGCATTCCGACTGCATCTTTCAATGATGCTTCAAAATTTTTATTCTTCCTTCTGGTGGCATCTTTCGACGATGCTCCAGAACCTTGTTGAGTACTACATTATGGTTGCATCTTTCAATGATGCTCCAAAACTTCATTTCTTCATTCTAGCTGCATCTTTCGGCGATGCTCCAAAATTTTGCTTCCTTCATTCTGGCTGCATCTTTCAGTGATGCTCTAGAATTTTGCTTCTTTCTTTAGGCTGCATCTTCCAATGATGCTCCAAAATTTTTCTCCTCCACTTTAGCTGCATCTCTCGGTGATGCTCCAAAATTTTGTTCTTTTGTCTTGGCCGCATCTTCCAGTGATACTCCAAAGTTTTTTAATTTCCCTTTCTTTGCAAATTCTTTGACGGTTATGACAACATACCCATGATCATCATTAAATTTTTCCATCACTTCTAAAATTCATGCCCTACACTGCCATCTCTTACCATAATAAATCAAAATTATTGTGACTGATTTTCGTCATAATAATTGCAACACTTATTAGCCATCCCCTCTTCTTCCATAATAAATTCATTACAACCCTTTGCCATCCCATCCGATTGTGCTATTATGTTAGCATAGGTAAAGCGAATTTTAAATCGATTACAAGACATGAGGTATGTACATCTTTTATTTTAAGTAGGTAAATTATTGTGAATAAAAATGAATAAATTGGCACGTTCCACCTTCTTTTCCAAATTTAGTAAATTGTGTAGATTGTACCTTCATTGGAAACATGGTAGTTCATGCACTCTATTCCATGCAAAATAATGATTTAAATATAGCGTAGCCAAATGCAACAATTAATCTGTATCCCATCAGTAGTGTCAAAGTATAAATGGTTAAAAGGTCAAGCATTTTCTTTAATCTTCATAACAGTCTTGTTCAAATAGTTTTTCACCTTTAGAGTGCCATGGCATTTAGTAGATACTTAGTAGAATTGCAAGTAAGAGACAAAATGGGTGGGGCTAAGCATAAATTAGAACCAACTTCCATAGATAAATTGTTGGCATTGAGTAATATTTTTGATCTGTTTCAGAAGATAGGTTGGCTTGACTTCATGAAGAAATTTGAGGGGCATAATGCATAGCTCATCAAAGAATTTGTAGAAAACTTCTCGGATGGACAGACAATAGTGCGTGGCAAGAAGTTTAAGGTAAGCCCTCAAATCATTTCTCATCTATCTGGTATTAAAAATGAAGGTGTGAATTTAACATAAACCACAAACATTTTTTATCAAAGAATGAAAGAACTCTTTAGAAGGGAGAGAGAACCTCATCCTCTACTAGTTGTGAATACCCGTGGACAAAATAAGGGGTTTCAGAGAATGTCTATTATAGATCCACGAAGAATGACGATTGCTTGGATTATCAAATACTTTACATGTGAGGGGAAATGTGCCATCATAGTCGGTCCCCCCTTTCGGTTACTCACTCACCTACGCCATGGTGCTAGAAACCCCAAATTAAGGGTTAACCTTCCCGCCTTCCTTATTGATTCCATTGTCTGCATGATATAGAGATTTAAAATTGGTTCAATCCCATTGAAACATCATGGTATCATTCATCTAATCTGTAAACATCATTTCTTGAAGAAAAGAAAAAAAAAAAATGGAAAAAAATTCTTTAGAAATTTGAAAGCCTTGAACCCCCAAGACATTTGGAGGAAGGTGCTTGTCATCGGTATTGGTGATTGAAAGTTTGAAAGAACCTTCTCCTATGCCTCAAGATGCCCCTAAGCCTTAAAATGGAAGAAGATCTCCTGACAACAAAGTGCCAAAAAATCCTTCCAACCTTTCAGACCCTGAGGAGAGACCTAAACCACAAAATGTATCAAAAACCCTATAGAAGCCAAAAAATGTGGACTTAGTGAATTTTGAAGATGAGAATACTTATCCCCACAAAAAGGAAAAGAGGCCTAAAATGAAATTACAAAGACCCCCCCTTTAAGGAGAAGCAAATGATTGGCTACTGAAATTAGTTGTGCTGCGACTTGTGATTAGTTGCATGTTCCTAAAAATAAAAGACAAGACAAGAAACCTCATGAAACTATAGTCCAGTTATATGAGAATGTAGTCTAGCCGTGTGAAAAGACATCCTAGTTAGATGAAAATCAAACTCTGGTTAGTAGTAAATTTTCTGAACCCAAGAAGGAGGATGTTCCACATGAGATAGGACAAGTAGAGATAGGGGAACATTTTCCAAACTATATGCTTGTTGAGGATGAGTCTATAGAACAATTGTCTCCCCTAGTTACCAATGACACAAAACAAGGTTCACTAGAGGTAAATAATGAAGAAAATGTGACTGGTAATGATGCATAAATTCCTTTTTTTCCTCTTTCGACTAATGTAGAAGTTGAAAGATTTGATCATATATAGAAACAAAATTAGAAGAATTGAAGGCATAAATTGTTCAGTTAAAATTTAGACTGCAATAAAATGAGGAGCAAATGAATAAGCAATAGCAAGAAATTAGCACACAAACTAAAATTTTGAGGGAAAAAGATCAAGAAATCACAACTTTAAGGGCTCAAGTAGAACAAAAGGATAAAACTACTAAAGAGTTGCAATCTCAGGTGCAACAAATTGATGAGAAAGAGGAGTATTTGTCTAGTTTATCTGAAAAAGATAAACAAATTAAGAGTTTAACTAATAATATGGTGCAATCACTCATAGCCTTTGTAGAAGAATAGGAAAAACAAAAGTTTGAACTCAATGCAGCCTTGAACAAAATTGTTGAGCTAGAGCAAGATTTGCAGGAAATCAATGTGAAACCAATGATGGAGTCAAAAGAAGTGCAGACTGAGTTGACTAAAATGGAATCATTTCAAATTCACATTCCTCCATTGTTGGATAAGTGGATGGAAAGATGTTATTTCTTGAGACAAGCAGAGACAAAAAATTCCAAACTTAAGCACAAAATAGTGTTATTGAAAGAATCTTATGATAAACTCTACTAGGTTAAAAATGATGCATGTCAGATTGGAGAATTGTTACTAGCCTATAGAAAACCATCTTGGTTATATTATGTTTTAAAATGAATAGTTGTTAAGATGGAAGCTTTTGAGGATCTCTTGTGATTTACCCCCATGACCCAGATGATAAAAAAATCCTAGAAGCATTCAAAGAGGCGACCCTGTTCAACAAAATTTACTATGTGAATTTTTCATACATAATATGCTTTTGGAAAAACACACTGATTTATTTATCAACCTTTTTGTTGGGGAGGTACAACTTAGAGCCTTTATGTCTAATATGCATAATCAAATCCATTGGTAGGAGAGAACCAGAGAATATTTGCAAGTAGAGAGAATTGTGGGATTTCAAATGAGATATCCCAACTGAAATCCCTTTTCCTTCAAAGCCCAATTTCAAGGGATTAAAAGCTATGAAGCTATAAGAAACAAATATGATGACAATCTACAAATTTTCTTTAAGAATTTTAAAGTTCATGGGCTGCAATTAATAGAAAGGGCATGGAGTGCCTATGAGGAGCGGTACGCTCCCCTGCCCATGTATCTCAAAAGGAGGGAGATAATTTCCCCCACAAATCTAAGGTGGTCCTACAAAAGGGCTAAGGAATTAACAAAAATATTACAACTCAAAACCAAGTGGATAGGGATGCGGTACAGACCTCCATTGCTCCTTCAGCAACCCCTTGTAGTTTTTATTACTACAAAGCAAAGTCCAAGGGACTTATATACATGGCAGATGAGGCTTAAATTCAACAAAGGTTTTCTTAAAAATCTTGATCATTTGGATGAAGAGGTCGAGGAAATATATGATCTCAGTTCCAAGTATGATGAACTGAATAGGAAAAGGGATGTAGAGAGGCAGAGAACTCATCAAAGAGAAAGAGGACCTGCTTAGGATTAGGAAGGGGAGGGTGATGAGGTATAAACGACCTCATTTTTATAATAAGCTAAATACCCTTCTTTGTTCTTACCAACCACTTTAGCCATGCTAATTTGTTTATTTTTAGGAACAATAATTATCTACTTTTTATAAAATGGTTTATAAATCTTCATTTCTCAAATTGATTGGAATTAGGTAACCAATGTTGATATAATGGTATAGACTTTAAGTAATTGTACATGACTTATATGCACGACCGATGAATGAAGTGGATTTCAAGTGGTTGAAGTTAGAGTGTCAGAAGTTTGGGTGCTAGAAATTTAGGCATGAATAGTGGAATGATTTCCTTTAAAGCTTTTTGTTAAAGACTTTATGACTCCACTCAGAGCCTTTATTATGCTTTATGTCATGAACATCAGTTAGTTGGTTAGTTGTAATTCTGTTTAAGACTTTTTCAATGGTATTCTCCCACCATCTAGAAATTAGGATTTTATAGTAGTACGGTATATATGTGTAACTACCAAAACAAGGATATGCTATTATGATATACTATGAATACTGTTCAACTAAGTTCTCTATGTTGTTACACTTTTAAATGATATGAATAAATAAATATTGTCAGTCTTATTCTGAGTACTTTGTTCTGAGTTATGGAAGTGCTATGAATTAATTACCTTGAAGTTGTGAAAGTTCCACATGTGATTTGAGTTAATCGTAGGAATGCTCGAGAGCTAGCCACTCGAGGGATCTCATAGAATAGATAAGTATTTTTATTGTCAATGTTATTTCCATTATGTGCATATTACATTTAGATAAACGTTACTTTGTGTTGAGCTCTGTCATGTGTTCCTGTAGGTTGTAGTTTTAAATTTATGATCATTAAATTCTGTTTACTTGGAAATTTTAGAGCATCCACTCCTGTTGTTAATTATAAGTTGTTAGGTGTACTTTCAGTTAGTAGTTAGTTGTTAGCAGTTAGTTGCCTTTGTTTGAATTTCATAGTTTAACTGCAAGTGTTGATTCTTAGATAATTTATATGAGTTATAGAATAGGAATTTGGATGCTTTCTAGCTTAAAAATTATGTACTTTCTAGTTTAATTTCTATTTCTATACATTTAAAAAAATTAGAAAATCTTACTAAGAGAGATGGCCAAAATATCCCCTATTGTATACATCCTATGGACACTATTTGGTCGACATAATTGCCATATTTTTAACTAAAGTGTTAGGACCTTACGACAACTTGTCATATGCACCTCACAACCAAAAACTCTAAGATGTCTTAATGAAGGCTTGCGACTTGACTATGCCTCTATAGGCATCTTATCAACAAGAGTTGATGTAGGAGATCTATTAATCAGGTAACATGCAGTGGCAACAATGTCAGCCTAAAACCTTTGTTCTAGACCAACGCCAGTCAACATACTCCTAGCCTTCTCCATCAATGTCCTGTTCATTCTTTGTGAAACTCCATTCTATTATGGAGAATATGGAGTTGTCTTTAGTCTATGAATACCACAATCTTTACAAAATCTATCAAAATCATTAGAGAAGAATTTACCACCATTATTAGTCCTCAAACATTTTATTTTCTTTTTAGTTTGCAACTCAACCATTTCTTTAAATTCTTTAAATCAACTAAAAACATTAGATTTACTCTTTAGAAAGTATAACCATGTCCTTCTAGTGTAATCATGAATAAATGCAACATAATATGTGGATTTTCCAATTGAAGGGACATCTATAGGACCAAACACATTATAATGAATAAGATCCAATAGACCACAACATTTATGAGAACTCGAGTAAAACTAAACGTGGTTTTATTTTCCATTGATTAAAATAGAGCTTTCCAAGCATAATCTGATTAAACCCTTGGATTTACAGTCCATAACATCATATTAAGCAACCAAAGTAAGATTTGCAGGCCTTAAAACTTTCTCATCAACATCCCATAGATCTCGATCTATCATCAAATCCTCCATATTCAGCTTCCACATCTCAAAATTATTTCTAAAAAAATAATCCAACTCCATTCTCCCTAATGAACTTTCCATTTGAAAATTCCCACAACAAGATCACAAAGTGTCTTCTACACAAGCTCTCACTCAAATATGGATTAGTTCAAAAAACCAAACAACCCACAGCCGAAACCAAAGGTGATCAGGCTTTGATACCACTTGTAAGGAAGCTAAGGTAGCATAACAACTTCCTACACTAATCTTGAGAGGAGAATAATGCAAAACTTTACAAGTCCTTTCAACAGTTACATAAACTTAAACAAAAATAAACATAAATATCATACATACCATGACATAGTGATTTACATGGGGAAAACTCTTTCGAGAGAAAAACCCCACACTCCAAAAGTCGCCCAATATATTATTAAGAAATTATAAAGATTATAATATACAAGTTGTAGAGAAAGCTTCTCACAAGAGTATTACCACCAGAGATGCACATATGGCACGACCATTATCAGACTCTCAAAATACATCACAATACCACAACTATAATATAATGCCCTCATAAAATAGGGTTAACTTCTAGGGCAAGTTAAACTAAGCAAATATCTACCATTAGATATAAAACCTAATAATGAATGGTCCAAATTTACAACATATCATTAATTTAATGTATGTCGACCATTTAGGAGTTTTTGTTAACATTAACATGCATCCCACTCCTTCCCTCCACCCCATGCTCCCATTGTATATTACACCTATCAGTGTAACTAGGATATATATATCCTATCAATAATAAACCTTATATAATTGCAAGGTTGAGACACATTTTCCCAATAGGCACTTTATATCATAGTGTGAGTAAAAAAGGCACAACAAGATGCATGAAATCCCCAAAAAATACAACAAAATGATACTATATCTTATTGTGTCTACAAAAGAGAAATTACATGCAAACGATATCTACAATATCCAAATAGGAAAAAATGTTGGAAATACATGTAAAATAGCCAAAAAAAAGTCATCCCACACAAATAGAAAGTTTTTAGGAGCTAAAATGTCTAAGTAATCCACTAGAATGTGAAACACAAAAAATTAAATAAAATGTACTTGGAAAAATCTAGAAAAAAGTGCATAATTTCTGTGAAGAGATCTAAAAGACCATCCCCACATTGCTAGAATCATGAAAAATAGAGAAATTGGTCAAAAGTTGTGAGCTCAAGAGTGAAAACAACACATATGGCTTTGATAGGAGATAAAATATACTAGCAATAAAATTTGAGAAAAACAAGCATCATTAGACATTTCTTGAAACAAAATTTCTAATGATATCTCATTTCCCCAATTTCGATAATCGAATGATAAGTTATTGCGATTTTCCCAATCTTACTAAAATTGTAAAAAAAACCATTTTTTTTAGCCCCTAAGGTGTTGGGTGCTGGTCGCCCATGCAACCCTAGGGTGGAAAGGTTTTAAAAAAACACTGTATAGTATGTGCACTAAAAATTTGTCCAACTCTAAAATTATAAAAAAAATAATGAAGATTCTAGATTTGCTTCTGTAACCCTAGTTGAGAAAAAAACTCAAAAATGGAGAAGGGGTTTGTTGAATCCACACTTTGATACCATGTTAGAATTGTGGATAACACGAGATGCATGATCAAACAACAAACAAAAACACCTTCCATGCAAAAAGAGTTGCAAATAATGATTTTCTATATCTTCAACAAGAAAATACTTACATAATGAACCTTAAGAATCTTCAAGTAGATCTAGAGATAATACAATGAGGGTGAGTGCTTTATAGGAGCAACCCTATATGATAAAGAGATTAGATCAATGCAAGTGTCAACATCCTATCCGATGAGACATAATGATCTAATAAAAGCTCACTCTAGTTAATAGAAAAAACACTTCTAAGTTTAGCTTAAGTACATGAAATGAATTAGACTAATAATTAATTAGAGATTAATTAATTATTAACTAATGAATGAATACTCTAACACCTATTCCCAATAAAAATAATAGTTTTTGTGTATGGATCTAATTAAATGTTAGTTATATTCCAATCCAAGACAAGGATTTATATTATTTTAATGTTATTTGAGTTCTATTATGCATTAAGCCAAGTGTTTGTGTTAAGGTTGTATTTCTAGTTACTATTTCATTAGACTCCTTTATTGTGATTGCATTGGTTGAAACGGTTGACACATTAGAAAATAAATCTTATGATAAATTCATCTCTATTCCCAACAAAAATAAAAGTTTAGGTCTATGGATCTAATTAAATTTTAGTTATATCCCAATCCAAGACAAGGATTTATATTATTGTTATGATATTTGAGTTCTATTTTACATTAAACCAAGTTTTTGTGTTAGGGTTGCATTGCTAAATACCATTTCATAGACTTCTTTATTGTGATTACATTGGTTGAAATGGTTGACACATTAGAAAAAAAAATTCTTATGATAAATTCATCTCTATTCCCAACAAAAATAATAGTTTAGGTCTATGGATCTAATTAAATATTAGTTATATCCTAATCGAGGAAAAAAAATTATATCTTTAATATTTTTATAAAATAAATCAAATTCCAACTAAACCATTTTAAACACTTAAGATGACACTCACGTAAAATTTTTTACGGCTCTCAATGCTACACCATCTTTTGCATATAGATAAAATAAAACAAGATAATAATTAATGAGGGCATAGTGACAATGTACAACTAGATTATCAACATTAACAAATTAATAGTCATTTTATAGCATCTCACTTTTAAGCTAAAAAGCATCAAAATAAGAAATGAAAAACATATGTTAATGATTAATAATTTTTGTACAAGAAAATAAATCATTTGAAAAACATTGTTTTGAATAATCATTCAATGATTTAGAACTACTATGTAACCACTTAAAAATATGACATTGTAATGAAATCAATATTTTTTTTAATATTATAATATAACCACTTAAAGATATGACAATGCCATGAAATCAATATTTTTTTAATATTATTATGTAACCACTTAAATTACAACTCATCTATAGATCAATTATATATATATATATTTAAATCTTTATAAAATGTAAAAATATATTAATTATTTATTAACTTTTTTAAAATAAGAAGTGATCAATAATTCCACTATAAATATGCAATTTTGTATCATTGATAAACCTTCCCAATCATAAAGTCATTAAATGCTAATTAAAACACACATTTCAGAGGATGATTAAAGTATATAGATAAGATGTAATCATTAGTATATAAAACTCATACAGGTTGCACAAGTAGTATAAAAACGGATAAACTATTGATTCAAATGAGATTAACTACTCACAATTATTTCAATTGCATATGTGTTCTTGTAGAATCTTACCAAATGTGTGGAATCTTAAATATCTTATATTAAAATAAAATTAATGACCATTTCAAATCTTGATAATGTTTAAGTGTAATAAATATGACCCAATAATTTAGATTTAAAAACAACTAATTTATGATGAGCAGTGTTTTTTAATATTATTAAAATAAAATAATTAATTAATTAAAAACACACTAATATAAAAGATGGAGAGAAACAAGTAAGAATGAACAGACCATTGATGTAAATGAAATCAACCACTTGCACTTATTTTTATGGGTTCGGTGCTCAGATGGGGTCTCAAGAAAACTGGAAGATAAATTGAATTAAAATAAATGATCAGCACAAATTTTCATGATAGGATCGTAATACAGTATGGTCTACTGGTGTAGAGAAGGACAGATATTTTATTTTTTTGACTGAAAAATACACTTTATTAAAATTCTTCTGGAGAAGGTTGTCAAAAATATAGGTGCTACCAATTTATTTTATCATTGTTATCCATGTTTGTCTCTTGAGGAACTGATGCCCATGTTATGCTAAAAGTTTATCACCTTATTTATGCTTACACCTTGTATTCATTGTCTCCAATATCTTTTGAGGAGCCTGTAAGTTGGTGCACAGTACGGCCAAAGCAATGATTAGCAACGAGAGGATGCCACTTGAAACAGAAAAACAAAATGAAAACATTGTATTAGATGGATCTGTTGATCTGCGAGGGAGGCCTGTTGAGAGAGCAAAGACAGGAGGAATTAAAGCATGTTTGTTTTTAGTGGGTATGTCTTGAGTTAATCTATTATCTCCTTAGCTGAAGCATTGTCCTTTGTACTTGTTGATTTTATGAAGTTGGTCACTGTTGGAAATGAACAGGGTATGAGTTCTGTGAGAGGCTGGCTTTTGGTGGGATATGGGCTAATCTGGTAATATATCTCACAACTAAACTGCATGAAGGGACCGTCTCTGCCTCAAGAAATGTCACTGTTTGGACTGGTACCATGTGGAGTATGTCCATCGTTTCAGCTTATATTGCTGATACACATTGGGGCCGCTACTGGACCTTCCTGGCTTTCTCCTCTGTCTATATAGTGGTAAGTTTTATTTTCTCCTTGCTAAATCTTTTCAATCTAAAATTTGATCCTATATAAATATTGTGTGTTGTTTTAATAAGTGTAAATGTAGAACATGCCCATCTCCTGGTGCATTATGGTTGTCATTGATTGCAATTGTGTTATTTTATAAACTGGTGGTAATAGTTTAAGATGATCTGATTTGTTGCAGTTGTATGGGTAGAGTGATGTTATGGAATCTTCGGTTATTGAGATATAAAGTGAGATTTTACAAATTGGGTCTAGAGGAAGTATTATATATATAATTGGGATAAAATGGGTACTATTTATATATTATCTAGTTCAAAAATTTAACACAAAAGGAGGCTGGTTCACACAGAGCTTAGAGTATAGAGATTGCCTGACTGTTTTTGAAAAATTTGAGTCTGCATTATCATTTTGGTTATGCTCCAACTCCATGAAAATTTGAACTTCTAATTTATTAATTGTACTTCAGCTTTGCCTCACTCTCATACCCATTAGTCTGATTTGTTAAGTAATGATGAGGTATGGTGAGTTTTTTAATTTAATTTTATGCAGGCAATGGGGCTTTTGACATTATCTGTGTCGTTGCCATCATTAAGACCGGCTCCTTGCCCATCAGGCGAAGGCTGCCAAAAAGCTTCTAGTCTTCAGATTGGAATATTTTACCTAGCCTTATATCTTGTAGCAGTGGGCGCTGGTGGAATCAAGCCAAACATCTCCACTTTTGGTGCAGATCAGTTCGATGAATTTGACCCCAAAGAAAAGTCCCACAAAAACCGCTTCTTCAACTGGTGGATGTTCACCATATTCTGCGGAAGTCTGTTTGGAAAAACATTTCTGATTTACATAGAAGACAACGTGAATTTTGGCGTGAGCTATGGAGTCATCACAGCAGCACTTATCATCTCAGGCATTATCTTCTTGATTGGAACTCCCTTTTACAGACATAAAATAGTAGCTGGTAGCCCTCTAAAGAGAATGGGTAAGGTATTTATGAGGGTGGCCAGGAACTGGAAAGTGAAAGCTCCTTCAGATCCAGCTACTCTTTATGAGGTGGACCCCAAAGAATATATTGCCAAAGGCAGATACCCCATCGCTCATACTAAATCTTTGAGGTAATTCAGTATTTGTATGCATATTACATCTAACAACTGTTTGGGTTCAGCTGACCAGATGATGTTTACAGGTTTCTTGACAAGGCAGCAATAGTTAAAGAGGGAACCATTTCTTCAAAGATTTCGACTGTGACGGAAGTGGAGGAAGCAAAACTGATGATTGGAATGCTTCCGATTTGGCTTGCTACAATCACACCCAGTCTTCTGGGAACACAAGCTGGCACTCTGTTTGTAAAACAGTCAGAGACACTGGACAGACATTTGGGCTCCTCCTTCCAAATCCCAGCAGCCAGTGTCACAGCCTTCCTCACTCTATCCATGCTTATAACCACCCTAATCTATGATAGGCTCCTGGTCCCCATTCTGAGAAAATATACAGGAAATCCCAAAGGCACAAGTGCACTGCAGAGGATGGGACTGGGAATGGCGTTGCAGGTTGTTGCCATGCTAGTGGCCGTGGCCGTCGAAATCAAACGACTTGAAGCAGTTAGAGATGCTGGGCTTCAAAACAACAAGAAGGCAATTGTTCACAGAAGTATTTTCACCTTACTTCCACAGTTCATTCTGCTAGGCATAGCTGATGCCTTTCTTGATATAGGTAAAATAGAATTCTTTTATGATCAAGCCCCGGAGAGCATGCAAAGCATGGGGACTGCACTGTATACAAGCTCTAATGGCGTGGGTGCCTTCTTCAGCAGCTTTGTTATTACAGCAGTGAGTAACTTCACAGCAAGAGGAGGACACAAAGGATGGATTGTGAATAATACGAATGCATCCCATCTGGATTACTATTACGCATTCTTGTCTGTTCTGCTCTTTCTGAATGTGCTGTTCTTCTTGTTCGTTTCGTATGTGTATGTGTACAAGAGAGAAATTACGGAGGCTTTTAAGGGCCATTCTGAAAAAGCCATGATTGATATTGATGTCAGTGGCCCCGGCTTGATAGGAGAACAAATATAATGGATGAGACCCCATCCAACTGTACTAAACATTAAACAGTTTAATGGCAATAATCAATGCTAATTTGAGGGCAAACATGAAATGATTCCAAAATCTCCACTTGATATTTTTGTCTGGCAAAAAGTATTAATAATTCAGTCCATTCAATTATATAACAGGAACTTCAACCCTTTTTTCAAGGTTTTATTTGGGTGGGGTTCAGCAGATCGTCGTATTATTCTGTTTTTGGCTCCACAGGTTTCTTTCGTAGATCAATAAATATTGAAGTATTCCAAATACCATTCCTGCACATGGTTTTTGGAAGACATGGGTCAAATAGTCGGTCCATTTTTCCAGCTAAGTAGGCATTTTAAAGTGGTATTATTTGAAATAATAATAAAATGGGTGACCAAGGGAATATCTTGGATGAATAGACTCCTTCAATGCAAACCTTGAAAAAAAAAACCTGTATGGTTTTTAAAATATAATGATGACTACAATGCCGATGATTTAGACTTTTAATAATAGGAATTATTACGTATTCTTTATTTAATTTTTGGATTTATAGTAACTAGCGATTGCACTTTTTGTGTGCAATTGGGTACCCCGAATATTTGATTGGAATAGATAATTATTTGTCATAATAAGAAAAGGTAGAAATGGAAAGAATTTGATGCAACAATTGTTTAGGTTAAAGTTTTATGTTTAGATATATTGTTTGAAATAGATTAGCCTTAATAAAATAGAAGAATATAATTTGATAATAAATTGCTATATGTGACAAGTGGTCATTGCAATTCTTGAGCACTTGTTGTATATTTGTAAAGGCATTTTGTTATGTCATTTTGAAATAAATATTTTGAAATGCAATTTTATTGTTGAGTATCGAATTGTTTTGTAGTTTTGGATACAAAATTGTGTTAAATTTAGCATTGAGTCTCCTTTCATAGAAATATACACAAAAGTTAAGATTGATACTTAGAGGAGCACATTTAGTCATAATTGGAGGGAAATTTGAAGCAGTCACTATTGTGCATTGCCTTGTTGAGGTATTGTATGGTGGAAGGTCAATTAGGGAAAATCTTGGTATTTTTTTTGTTTTGTTTTGTTTTTCATACATTTGTGCAGTACATGAAGTCAATTGACAAGTCAATTATCTAGTTTTTTTTGCATACATTTGTGTGGACAATGAAGTTAAATGGCAGGTCATTTATCAAATGATGTTACTTCTACAACAAAGATCTCAATGGAGAAGTGATTGCTTTGAATCCTTGTTACAAGGATCCAAACAAAACAAAATTAAAACCTTTACATCAGGGAGAAAATCAAGCTCCATTACCAATAGGCCCATGTTATGTTTCTAATAGAGAGAAAGGGGGAGAGGGTGTCATGTCCCCAATTTA
>VDFB02120068.1:0-13133 GCA_007258455.2 Sequoia sempervirens | reverse complement strand
CATTTTTTCTTTCGTCGCCCCGGACAAAACCCATGTCTTGAAATTTTCAAAATTTATCGAAAAACCATATTTTTTAGGGTTTTGATTTTTACACCAAACTTCCAGAGGCCATAACTTTTGACTCTGGTGTCTATTTGAGCTGAAATTTGACGGGTGGTTGCGTTATGCGATAACGAGTGGATTTCCAACTGGTTTGTTTGAAAGTCGTTGGGACCCGTTTTGACCCATTTTTGGGGCCTCAAACTTTCATCTTGACCCTCAAAATCCCAATTTAGTGTTTTTTTCCAGCATTTTGAAAAAAATTTTTTCACTCATAACTCAAAATGCATATCCTGAATCTGGGATTTTAGTTGGCAATTCATCATATCTCACCAATGGGTATTTCTTGGAAAAAATTGGGACTCTCAAACATACGACCATGAAGTTTCCTAAAATGGCAAAATTTGACAATTTTTAAAAATTGCCAAATTTGGAAAAATCTGATTGTCAACACTTTACGCCCTTTCAACCCTGGAACTCGGTGTAGAATCATGTCCACTCATATCCTTCAATCATTCTAGTCTTCAATCCAATCCTCATCTGAGCTTTCATCTTATCCTCATCTGAGCTTTAATCTTATCCCAATCTGAGCTTACCCAAACCCCTCTACAGTCAAGATCTTTGGATATCGAACAAAGTCTTCCGATTCCTCCCTCCATCTTCTTCAATTTGGTCATATTCCTCCATTCTAATCAATCCATTCACTCATTCCATGTAACCATTCATTTATTTCAAACCTTCATCTATCATCTCAAAACTTCATCCAACCTCCTATCATCTCAAACCTTCATCAAACATCCTATCATTTCAAACTCTCATCAATCGTAATCTTCCATCTTTTCCCACCCTTCACCTTCTAGTTCCAAGGATTAGTAATCTATCCGTCTGGTCACCTTTTCCTCATCCAAATCCTTATCCCTCTATCCAATCCACCCAAACAATCCTTTTCCTCCCCCCATCCTCTCCCTTCATCCCATCTCATAATCCCTTGTCATTGGTATCTAGCTCTAGGCTTTTCCCCACACAATCCATTGTCATCTATCTTATCGTCATCACTTCTGCTTCTTTTGCACATCTTTTTCATTCATCCATCTGTCATATCATCCACCCACTTCATCTTTGATGATTTGGATAACTATCCCATCCCTGAGCTTTGTCTAGTCACTATCCTCCAATCCACTCCAACAGGTCTATCTTGTCCCATCGTGACAGTCCAATCATTTTGTCCCCTTATCTAGGGTTATCCCATCATCTTTCATCCATCACTTGTCTTTGGCCTGCTGTCGAACTACGTTGCCCCTGCACTTTCACGTAGGCAAGGTTGATCATTTGATCTATCCCCGGGGTTCCATCATCGGTCTTTCTATCATGTTCCATCCAATCCTCTATCATCTATCATGTTCCATCCATCATCGATCTATATTGTCCACTTTTCTCCTATTCTCCATCCCATCTTGGTCATCCATCAAAATCTCCATCATGGTTTATCGTCAGCCTTTTGTCGAACTACGAGGGCTCTACGCTTCCACGTAGGCAAGGCTAATCTTTGATCAGCCCCCGAGCCCCTAGGTCGCTAGGATGTGTCATTCTCGTGTCATGTGTCTTGTGTCGTGTCATCAAGCTATGCCCCTTATCTAGGTGGATCTTAACAAATGAGATTCACTTGTATCATCAAATCCCATCAGTTCTAAATGTCATGCGTCATATCAATCTTTTAATTTAGTATCCATCATCGGTCTCAACAGGATGCATCCTTCCTAACAGACCTCATCAATCCCATCCATCCCCTTGATTGATCCTATGGCAAAGGACATTTGAAATTAATTGTGATCTTTTGATGCTTTTGGCTTTTGTTTATCATATGAGCTCCCTATCATCACTTGTCATTGTCGCCTTGATCCATCATATCATGGTGTGCTTTGACTTGTCAACATAGGGGTGTATCTTGATCTTTTGTTTGTCTTCTCGGTTGTCCCACGTAGTACCCACCAAGATCCCCGAGGTCTTGTGTTACGCTGGGGCATCCTTGTGTGCTTGTGGTTATCCCAATACCTGGCCCGACCAAGGTCATCGTGACTTTGGGGTGTTGGGATAGCTTTCTTGTTTGTTATGTCTGTTTTCTGCATTAGACACTAATCCGCCTTGGTTCTTCATACCCTGGCGTCTTGTGTCTTATGCTATAGCAAAAATCAGTGCTCCGACGATGGAAAATTGCATTTAGATTACATTTCATCTCTCATCCTCAAATCCCCCCCATCCATTCATCCTTCATCACGCTCCCCTCCCAATCCTCCATTGCATTGCATCATCTTCGTCAACTCCCCTTGCATCATCTCATCCCTTTCGAGAGCCCACCCGTGTTCTCTTGAACCCGCATGTCCTCTCGAGGGGCATCATTCATCCCCACTTTCACTATTTTTCCTTCCTAGTCACTCCTTTGAATGACTAGGGCATCTTTCCAATCTAACCATCTTCTTCTAATTCTATATTCTTTGAAATGATGCTACTGCAACACCATCTCAAAGAGGGGAAAATGTAGATGCCCAAACTCTGACACTTAATTTATCCAAATTTATCCCCTTTTAATTAATAGCTTTAAATCTACCAAATCCCTAAGGTATTTAATCAATAATACCTATTCTTTAATCCTCCTTCCATCAATTGGAATTAAATAAATATTCCATTTTATTTAATTCCCTTCATGTCACATCCTCCATTTTTTATCTTATCCTAATCCTTCTTCTAATCCCATCATTAGATGTAAGTCACATCCTCCAACTTTTGCAAGTTGGCCTCTAATCTCTTAGCCACCTAACCCTCTCTAATCCTTCATTACTCTTTCCCATGTGATCTTTGACTTGTCACATCAAGTCACATGTGAGATCTAACCCTCTTCTAATCTTCATTAATTAATCTAATCAAGTACTTGCACAATCCTAATCACCCCCTTTGGTCAACTCTCCCCATCCCCCAAGGAATTTTTAATTCCTTTTTATTTATCCTAGGCTCCTCTCTTCCCCATGTGAATTTTTAATTCACCTTTTAATCCCCCAATGCACCCTTTGGAATTTAAAATTATTTCCCATCTCCCCATGTGAATATTTGAGGAATTTTTAATTCCTCACATGTCCTCTCACCCACATGGGGACAAGTACCTCCTTTATGAGGAGATCTTGTCCAATCCCAAGGTACTTTGTACCCCTCTCCATGTCATGTCCTTTTCCCTCCACCTCATGTCCACTTCACCTTTTAGGGCTATCTCACATGCCACATGTCAAGATGTGAGGGCTTGTGAGTTCTCAACTCACCTTAGCCCTACATCTTGATATTTGGTGGATCAATCTCAACCGTCCATTTCCCCTAGGATTTCCCAAAAATCCTATAAATACCCCCTCTTTTCTCTCATTTTGGGGAGATCATTTGTGCTAGCCAAACTCTTGCAGTTTTGTTTCTCAACCTCTACTTAGCCATTTTCACATTTTCATCCACTTGCATCCATCTTCACAACTCATCTAGCTTTGCATCTTGCCATCCAAGGAGCATACACGTCAAAGATCGAAGGGCCAACCAAAGGATCACTCAACGCAAGGTATAAAGTTCCATTTGTGGCTTTGTCTTGTTTTGTTTCCAACTTAGGCTAATCTTGAAGTGTAGGTCGTTTTAAGTTGTTTATTTGCACTCTCTTTTCTTGTTGCTTCATTTCTAACGCTCTATTTCTCCTATCACGTAATCAATTGGACCCCACACATGTGCTTGACATCTTTTGGTCATATGGTTTTCATGCAAACATGGGTCTTTTGGTTTGAATTAATCTTAGAGAAAGGCATGTTCTTCACTATCTTGGCCTAGTAAACAAGTCCTTCCTAGATTCATTTAGGATCAAAATCAAACACTTCATTCATTCAAACATTTATCATCCCATCCCACCAAACAACTTTAGAGCTTTGAAAACATCATTCTAAGACTCGGGTAAATCATCAAAATCAAAATCACCTTGTTTAAATTAGGAGTATGGGAATGCATATTTTATCATACCTCTAGTTAAATTAGCACACCTTTGAACAAGTTCATAATAAGATCACATCCAACATCTTAGGGTTCACAATTTCATTATCCAACTCAAACAATCAAAATCAAACCCTAAGTCTAGCATTGATACAAGGTCCCTAAACATTCAACACTTATATCATTCACCTCTTTTCATCCTTCATCTCATCATTTGGTCCTAAACACCTTAGAGGTCACTTTTTCAACAAGGTCAAAACACAAGAGGAACATGGAATATAAACTTGATCCATACATCATGAGTAATCCAAGTCACCTAAGCTATCAAAGCCTTACAACGCCAATTGATTATCAATAGTCACATCTATACAAACCATACATGAGATCATTACCTTCGACAAATATCAATAGTACAACAAATTTGAGTATGCCCAAATCGACGATTGGAACAAATTTCCTGATGGTAGATGTAAATCCAAACCTACAAGTCTGTCAACCGAACAATCAATGCATGAAGCTTCAAACAAACAACGCCATCCCACCAAATCCCTACATGCCAAATGAGAATGTACCAAGTACAAGTTTTCCAAACATGAATCCGATAAACTTTGGGGTAAATATGTTTGCAAATCATACAAATGTTGGTCAAATTCCAAACAAGATGTTAATAAATCCATGTATTAATCCAAATCAAGGTAACACCATGCAAAATCAAAGTTACCTAAATCAAGGCAATGTGATTCCCAACATCAACAATGTTCAATTTCAACCTATCATGCCAAATCTGAACATCATCCCAAATTAGAACATTGTCCAAAATCAAATTTTCCATGATCCCATTCAAAAACCACAAGTATGCATCCCAAATTTTCTTGAACAAAAACCAAATCAACTATATCAAGGGAGTCAAGATCGAAATCAAGATCAAATTTGGGGAATTGCTACACTTACCAAAATAGTTGAGTCATTGCACCAAGAGACATCTCCACCACCATTACCCATATCAACATCATTCCTTGGTTTAGGGTTTCCCCCTTTACCTAGCACCAATCACTCCATCCAAATCAATCCACCTAAAGCCATCACATCAAATCCTTTGAATATGTCATTGACATCGCACCAATAGATGGTATCTAATCAAATTAAAACATCAATCCTAAAAAATTAAAACATGGTCTCCCAAGGACCTATCACCTTGGTCATTCTGACCATTCCTATCACTTTGTCCTTGAAGCTCAATCCATTTGAAGGAGTTTGGGCCAGAAGGTGCGGGAGGGCACAGGAGGTTGGCCTTTTGGGAAGGCAAAGGAAGGATGGAAGTCCACCTAAGGAGGCCCTCATCATTGGATTTTCAAGAGGGTTAGGCATTTATGGCTCGCTCACTAGTGGAAAATGAGAGGGAAATAGCTGGCGCGGGTCCCACATAATGGGTAGATGGTAGCTCTTGTTCCTTTTGGGATGGTGGGGATAGCACAACCGCCCATTGGCAACTACCCACAAGGGGCAGCCCCAAATGGCTTTTTTTACTTAAGAATTTTTCATTTTTGCGGGTTCGGATGGAGAAAGAAAGTGTGGGATCCGCCTGTCAAAAGGGTACTTAGGTTTTGTTGTTTTGATTTAGTCATTTGAATATCGGAAAAAGGTCAGCAAAAACCCACATAAGGTAGGTTACTTTGCTTCACTCTTGGGCGACGACCGTGAAGGCAAGGCCTAATGGGCAGATAGATGAATAGCGAGGATTGTTTGAAATGAAAAACCCAAGATGGAATCCTACAGAAAAAAATTCGCAAGGAGAAACCTGCAATGGGTCGGGACTTAGGTAGTTTTGGCGAGGTTAAGTTCGATTGGAAATGACTAGGGTGGGACCCGCCTAATGGGAGGACAGTACCAGACAACCATTTTGAAATGGTAAATTTCAAAGGGCATTCCACTAGTAGAAGCCCATGCTTGCAGACCTGAGAGGATTGAAGGATCTATGTTTTGGGTTCATGAATTTTAGCTAAGTTTAGGACGACTAAGTTGAGGGGACCTCCTGTGAGGGCGGGCCTGATGAAGGTGTCCCCTATTGAATAAAGTTTGAACTTTTTGAAGGAAAGGTGACAACAATGGTGATGTTGCAGGCTTGCAGGGCATGAATGCCCTAGTCTAGGAACAACTGTGGGAACCTCAAGTTCCACACGCAGCCCATGGGAGATTCTCAACAAGTTTTAAAATTCTAAGAGGTGGGTTTTGACCACTAAGGTGTGTTCTAGTTAGTTTGTAAGTTTTCTTCTTAAGATTAAACAAATTTGTATAGAATTTGAAGAAAACTCAAAATATGGCATGCGGTGAATGACCAACTTATAGATCCCAATGAAGATAGATGATTAATTAGTGAGAAAATTCCTTGAATCAACAATGGAGCTTGGCAGGCATGATAGTGGCCTTTGGTGGGAGGCTCTGACAAGTCTTCTAAATGTTTGTAGGTGAAAATGATAGCTCAAAATGGGATATTTATAGAAAATGTGGCATTTAATGCCACTCATTAATGTGGGTATGATGGTGGCTGCAGTTGGTAAGTGCTCATTTTGAAAATGGTAGTAGGAATGGTGGAGTCTACTAAGCCAACGATAGTCGAGGATTTGTCATTTAGCAGATCAATGATGAAAACAACCAAAGATGATGCGGGCCCTAGGGAATGTAAGGAAATCATGTGAAGGCTATTCGGAATGGCTGGGGAGCTAGGGAAACCCGCATAGAGCAGCCCACAAGGGAGGACCCAAGTTGCTCGAAGGACGCCAGTGTAAGTGTGAAGGAAAACAGCTAAGGAAATCCCGCAAAGGCCTAAGGCCTTAAAAATTTGAGGATAGCAAAACTTGGTCAACTCAAGATGGTTCCTCTAAGACTCATTGACCACTTAAGACTCAAAAAAAGGGGGCATGCAAAATGAGGCATTGGAAAAAGTGGCCCGATGATGCAAAAAGAGAGGGTCCCCATTCTGAATGGGGTGTGTGTGCTACAGGCACAACATGTCTAAGCTTAATACTTGATGATTTTTCAGATATATAAAATTATGGAAAATAATGACTACAAAAGCAAGAGGTTTGCGGCTCGAAGCAATGTAGAAGCCGAAGGCTCTGACATTGGTGTACTGGAAACCTGCAAACAATTTCCCTCAATGACATTCTCAAATAGTTTTTTGCAAAAGCTAAAACTTAGAATTTTAAATGCAAATCAACTTGGTATGTAGGGAAACCATCATGCAAATGTCAAGGCTAAAATATTATGATTTGAATCTGTTAGTAAATCACCACATGAACAAGGAAAATGACCTCAAGACCCAAATGTAGTGTAGAGTCACCACCCAAAGGGTAAACCTATACAGAGCTAGTAAGTACCAAATATGACTAGTCCTTGAAGCAAGAATGAGTAGCTAGAGAAAGCAAATAGAAAAAGGGGGTCCTTGCTTTTAGTGAGGCATGTGTGCAAAATGCACAACAAAAACCTTGGTTGTTCTGATTGTTACCTTGATTATAGTTATTTTTTTAAGTATTTCCCTATTTTTGGTTGTCTCCTATATGAGGAAGGTTAACTCTCAAGAGGGTGAGCTTGTTTATGATAAGAGATAACATCTTCTTCATGGTCTCAAACTTGGAGGCTAGTTGAGCACTCTATTTTGTGTCTAGAAGTGTTGTTGGCCAGTCAAAAAATGGTCTTCTTAATTGTCCCATCCCATTATCATTAGGAATGTTCACTTCTTTCCCATAACTTGGATATGTAAGCATGGGTGTAGCATGGGCTTGATGGTAAGGTAATAAATTTTGTGGTGAATTTATTTACCCTAGGATAGAATTCATTAGGGATGTATGATTTCTCAAGGCACTATTTATTGAAAGGATATGATTTTTCATGCCTAGTGGAACTAATAATGGTAAATATACATAAGGATTCCCTACTTGGGGATCCATTTTCTATAGAAAGATTATTGATTCACTCTATGTTTGGTCCAAAGTATCTCCACTAGCTTTAGGTAATCTTCTCAGGAATAAGTTGGTTAAGGGATCTAAGGATCTAAAGTATGTATAAATTATAGCTAACTCAGGCATAAGGTATGGATCAACTAGCCTTTTATGTGTCTTGTAGAACCTCATATTGTAAATACTGATAGCTTCATTAGGTTCTTTCCTACAAGACACAAAACTAGTGATACAAGATGGCAAGATTTATGTGGATCTTGAATTGATTGATGAATTTATTTTCCAAATCTTGCCATGTGGTAATTCCTACTTTAGGTAAATTAAGATACCAATTATAAGAAAAATCCCTTAGGGAGTATGGGAATAACCTACAAACTATGTCTTGGTGACCAATCTGGGCTCTGTTATAGATTTCATTGAATGTTTTACTATGGTCTTCTATTATTTTAGATTCACCATAAACATATTTGGGATAAAATTTCTTTGGTTTTTTAGGTAATTCATGAAAAGGACCTCCCATCAATAATGGGGACCTTTCATCTACTATAAAAAATTCCATTGTTACTTGTGGAGGTACAACAACCACATTCTATGGTGAAACTGGACTTACAGGCAAGGATTGCAAATCTAGGTTTAATGGTGATGATACTATGTAAGAAGATTCACCTTTTCTATTTCCTTTATCACTCCTTACCTTTTGTACTGTGGACAATTGTATACCTTTACAATTTCACATTATTTTTGGGTCCCTTAAATTATTGGACTTAATTAAGCTTCTAATTTTCCAAATTTTTCATTTCAAAGCCTTATTTTTACCATTTTCTAAAATGAGAACCAACATTAAATAAATGCATTTAATATTTAAATTTCCATGGATTATGAGTGTCTTGGAAATATAGGCTAGGACCCATTCATCTAGGGGTGAATGGGTCCCTTTATGTGCTATGAACCACTTTAAAATATGTTTTTGGTAGTCTTTTCATTATACAAATTCAAATTGTAAGTGTCAACTTTTGAATTCTAATTTTTGGGAAATTAGATAAACACCTATAAATACATAGCTATTTTATCATTTGAAATCTAAGAATCAAGAGGTGAACCTTATCATTCATTATCATTATCAATCAAGATCCTAACATCATGTCAAATTTTATGTGTGTTCATGTTGTCTTGTGAAGGCTATCAAGCACTGTAGATCCTCAAGCATTGAAGTATTTAAGCATTCAAGCAAATCAAGCAAACAAGATCTAATTCCTTTAAAGAGATGTGTATGACTTCAATCCTTCAAGGAAGCCATTGAAGGGTGTTGAGTTGCAACAAGTGTTCATTCATCATTTCCTTCCCTCTTATTATATTTTTATCAAGGTTTAATTACCAAACTAGGGTTTGATCAAGGAAAACCCTCATACAAAAAAAACAAAAAAAAAAACCCTCTTTCTGTATTTGCAAGTTACAAATTGAAGAAGTATTGAAGAGATCTTGAAGAGAAAATTAGCATTCTTTCATTTTTTGTCATCATTTTTTCCAAGAAATGGAAACTAAGTTACATAATTTATTTACGACATTTTGACAATGAGACTTTTGGAAAATAAAATCTTAGATCTAACACTAGAGGACCCAAAAATTTGATCAAGACCCCTTGTACAAAGACCCATTCACCCATGGATGAATGAGTCCTTTTAGAAACATCAAAAACAATTTTTGTAAGCAAGTTCAATGTCTTCTTCACTTCTCAAATCCACTTACAAATTGTTGTTTCCATTTTTCAGTTGTTGGGATCATTCATTATAATATTAGGGCATATATAATCATTAAGTTAATCACTCTAAAATATTTACAATCTATTCCAATCCGACAATTAGATGTAGATCCAAGTCTGATTGGCTCACCATTAGGGCTGAAATTTAATCTATCCACCTTGTGATATACATATCTAATGAAATATGAAAAATCCCCACTCTTGCATCCTAGGTTCTTCGCATTAAGGGCCTACGACCCCTTTTTCTTTGTTTCACCTTCTTGTGTTGAGATACTTTAGTTATATCTCCTTTTTTGGGGAAGACCTAAGGATTCTATGACATTTTTTTGACGAAAAAGATACTGTGTTTTCTAGCTTTTCTAATGTTCAGGCCTTCCTCCTAGTGCCAATTCTATTAAGGGTGGTGTTAGCACATCCAACTTGCTAAGAAGTAATGAGTTATTGCTCCTCTTGAAAATTAGAAAAACTACTCCAATGTTCCTTTATAGCCAGGTTTGACCATGTGGGACAACAAAGTGATCATTGTTAACATGTTCAACAAGGGATCTAGATTGTTAGATTTGTGGAAATAACATGAAATTGAAAATTATAGATCCAACCATTTAGAAAAAAAATTGCATTTTCAAATCTATAGTAGATTTAATATCAATTCAATTCTCTTTTCAATAATTCTAGGTTTATTTAAATAAAAAGTCAAAAAATAAAAGGGAAACAAGGAAGAATGAAATAAATTCTATATCTAACTGAAAGTGATAAAATGTATTTCATTAATCAACTCTAAAAATTTAAATGAAATCCCATAAACCATTATTAATGCAAATAGTCATTCATACATCTTTTGTTAATAATGATGTGATATTCAAAGGAAATATAACAAACATAATATTTTTAGAATTCATACAGTTAGAAAGCCATCAAACATGCATATATCTCAGATGAAATCTTACTTAATTACATAATAACGCTCAAGATTTCACTAATTTATTCAATTTAGATAACATAAAACAGTCATATCATTACCAATGAAACAAATTGAGACACATGCAAAATAGGAATAATCCTTTAATTTAGCAAAATTTGATCTCCACAAAGTTAGTAAGAAAATCCACACTAAGAATGCATAAGTTTATCATGCAAAAATGTATAAAATTTTGATCCTTAGAAATGATCTAGAAATAATATTATATAAAAAACTAAGTCCTTAAAATTGTGGATCTAAACAAAAAATCCAACTAAAACAACTCTAGGGCTCTAGTTCTAACTAAAAGCAATATGAAAAAATGACTAAAGCATAACTATGTGCCCCAAGTTTAATTCCAATTTAATTAAACCAAACCTAAGGAAATAAAAGCTAATTGAAAGTAAACTAACTTCATAATGCCAGTTTTCATTTCACCAGCTAGGTGTGGGAATTTATTACAATAGTTTATTTTAAAAGAAAATATAGTAGCAACGAACTCTTGTCTTCAATTGCTTTTGAGAAGCTATCAGTGAATGTTGATATCACTTCATTCATCCTTTCCATCGACGATCCTCAGTGATATTGCAACTTTATTTTCTAGTCAAAGGCATACTTCTCTATTTTTGTTGTTGGTTGTTGAAGGCACACAACTCTTCCTACAAGGATTGGAGTTTCACCTTTTTATTCATCATTTTTTATCTAGTTGCCTAGTTGATCTATCCTTGCATTATATTTCTCCATTCTTCCATTATCCTACTCAAATATTTGACTAGGAAAAGTGTTTCCCAAAATGTGCAATCTAAATCTTCAATTAACAAATGGATTCTAATAATTTTTTGTTCGACCAAATTCTGGTCTTTACTTAGTTTATATTTACACTTATTTAAATTCTTCACCCTAAACTTTGATGCTCTCAACCACTCAATATTTTTTTCCTAATCTTTGTCCTCAATCACAACAACTTTCAAAAGATCCTCTATTGATGTTCATTTTATTCCTTGCAAAATTGGGATGTAATCCTCTCAAACCAATAATTACTCATCAATACTCAACTCAATTTGTTGAGCTGCACTATCCTCAACACTAATGGAGTAATAAGAATTTATTAATTTCTTTATCATTTCATTTTCTAAAGTTAAAAAATCTAATTTCCATTGTTGGGTTACCAAAATCCATCCATCTAGGTCAGAATGTCCGACCTCACCCTTTAATGCAGCTTGCAATGTGAACTCAATTGCAGTAGTATCTATTGGTCCAATCAAATTATTTATAGAGATTTTTAATTGGGCCACCTTATCTTTTTTCTCTTCCTTTGTATTAGCATATTTTTGCATCCACTTTAGGATAAAAGAAATAAACATCTAGAGAGATTGTTGCTCTCCTTCCCTTATTTGGACTTTGAGATCAACTTGCATGATCTAGTAGTCTTCTATTCTCATCTTTGATTCAAGTTTATCAACCAATTGAATAGGTATTTCTACAGTTCTATTTCCTTTCTCATCCATTGTGATGGTTGATATACTCCTACATCTCTTTCTTCTTCTAACCGAAGAATGGAGAGCTTATGATAAAATGCTCAAACTTTGTTCTAAGTTGCTTTCCACATACATCCTTTTCCTTCTCTGGATAGTATGATTAAGCTTGATGGGTTTGGTAGTGGACATTTCTCTAAGGGCAGAAGTAAGGATCTCATTATTATGGGAGCCTTCTACATTTTCTTGTTTGGTCTCCCTTTGCTTAATGTTGGTTCTAATCTCTTCTTCCCCTTGGACCCTTTTCTCATGTGTTTCTTCTTATTCATGAGGCTTCTCACCATGTGCCTCTATTGTTTGGTTAACATTCTATTCAACATGTTCTTCTGCTATTGTTCCCTCAATAGGGACCTCTTCAGCATAGAACTCCTTAAGAACTTCTTCTTTAACAAGAGGCTCTCTCTATGCTTCATGTTCAATAGGAAGCTCTCTTTCTATCTCTCCTTCTTCTTGTGCTACTTCTTCTTCCATAGCCTTAACAAAATCTTCTTTCCCCCTTGATGGTGACTCTTCTTCGAGAATTAGCAAGGAGGAGGTGGAGATGGAGGTTTGTGATATGGTGATGGTGGTGGGTTATGTGGTGATGGAGGAGGTGAAGGTAGAGGTGATTCATGTGGAGGAGGGGAGAAGTATGTTTGTTGAGATTCCCTTTAGGAAAATATTTATCTAATTGCTTCTTTGGGTCTCTTCTTCCTAAATAGAGTCTCTCCCTTAACATATTCCTCACTTGTACCAATAAATATTGGTTTTTTTAATTTTATTTTCTTTGCTTCTTACTATAAAAAGTTTGATGTCCCATGCAACTTCATTTTTCAGCATTTTATCAGCAACTAAATTATAGTGTTAATTTATTAAAAACTAGTTTAAAATAATATATATAT
>VDFB02120066.1:0-13225 GCA_007258455.2 Sequoia sempervirens | reverse complement strand
ATTGTATTTTTGTACTGGTAATACTTATTCTACCTTAGCTGCTATAGAAATAGTTACTACTAAGACAGTTAGAGCACTTGCTAGGGGGACAAAAATAGAATTGTGGCACCATAGACTTGGGCACATGAGTGAGAAAGGGATGAAGATCCTTCACTCCAAAAAGTTGCTACCAGGTCTAAAGCATATTGACTTGGAGTTATGTGAAAATTGTGTTTATGGAAAACAAAAAAGAGTCTAATTTCTCAAAGTTGGGAAAGAGAAGAAGAGTGAGAAATTAGAGCTTGTGCATTCAAATGTATATGGACCAACTCAGGTATCTTCTCTTGGCGGATCTTGTTATTATGTTAATTTTATTGATGATTCAATTTGGAAAACATGGGTGTATTTTCTAAAACAAAAATTAGAATTATTTGAAAGTTTTAAAAAGTGGAAAGCTTTGGTTGAGAATGAGATAGGAAAAATTGAAGTGTCTCAGATTTGATAACGGAGGTGAGTATTGCAGCATAGAATTTTAAAATTATTGTTCATACAATGGAATCCATAGGTAGAAAACAATTCCTAAAACCCCATAAGAAAATGGTGTGTCTGAGAGGATGAATAGGACCATTATGTAGCATGCAAGGAGCATGAGATTGCATGTTGGACCACCCTTACAATTTTGGGCAGATGTTATACATACCGTTGTTTATTTAATAAACATAGGACCTTCAAATCCTTTGGATGGTGGCATTCCAGAGGCATGGACGGGTAAAAAGGTAAACTATTCATTTCTAAAAACCTTTGGTTGTGAAGCTTTTGTCCATGTTGATATTAAAAATAGAACCAAGCTTGAGGCTAAGTCTAAAAAATATACCTTCATTAGATATGGAGTAGATGAATTTGGTTATCGGTTATGGGATTATGAAAATCATAAAATCATTAGGAGAAAAGATGTTATATTCACTAATAAGGTCATGTATAAGGATCGGCTACAGGAAAAGAAGCATGAACAGGCCAAAAAGGAATATGTGGTGTTGGATGAGATTCCAAAAAATAAAATGCCAGTGGTACATGATGCTCAATAACAACAAGTTATCCCACAAACTCCTGCAAGTGTTAGACATTCTACAAGGATAACTAGACCTCTAGAAATATTTTCTCCATCATTGTATTCTATATTATTAACTGATTTTGGTGAACCTAAAGGTTATGACGAAGCAATGCAGGTAGATACCAAAAAGGAGTGGGAGCTAGGCATGAAAGAGGAAATGGATTCCTTGCTTCAGAATCAAACTTGGGACTCAGCCCAATTTCCTGCAGGTAAAAGAGCACTACCAAATAAATGGGTTTATAGCTTGAAGGAAGAAGATGGAGGCAAGAAAAGATATAAGGCCGGACTCGTGGTAAAAGGTTTTGCATTGAAAAATAGGTAAGATTTTGATGAAATATTTTCTCTAGTTGTAAAGATGACTTCTATTAGAACTATTCTAAGTCGTGTGGTTGTAGAAGACCTACATCTTGAATAGCTAGATGTGAAAACAACATTTCTCCATGGGGATTTAGAAGAGGAAATATACATGCAGCAACCACAAGGATATGAGGTCAAGGGTAAGGAGGAATTTGTGTGCAGGTTAAAGAAGATTTTGTATGGCCTGAAGCAAGAACCTCGGCAATGGTATTTGAAATTTGATAGTTTTATGGCTAAACAAGGTTACAAAAGATGTCATTCTAATTATTGTGTTTATTTTAAGAAATTGGATAATGAGAGTTATATTATCATGTTGCTTTATGTTGATGGCATGCTTGTTGTTGAGTCTAACATACAACATATTAATGAACTTAAGCAAAAATTAGAAAATTCATTTACTATGAAGGATTTGGGTGGAGAAAAACAAATCCTTGGTATGAGGATCACATGGGATAGAACAGACATGAAATTATTTATGTCTCAAAGTGAGTATGTAGAGAAGGTGTTGAAAAGGTTTAACATGTAGAATGCAAAAGCAATTAGTACACCTTTTCCTAGTCATTTTAAGTTGACTAAGGAGATGTGTCCAAAGACACTAGAGGAGGAAGAAAAAATGTCTAAGATACCAGATGCATCAATAGTTGGTAGCTTGATGTATGCAATGGTATGCACAAGGCCAAATATTCCACATGCAGTGGGAGTTGTGAGCAGGTATATGAGCAATCCAAGAATGGAACATTGGAATGTAGTAAAATGGATTCTCTGATATTTGAGAGGTACTACTTCAAAGAAACTATGTTTTGGAGGAACAAATTCTGCTCTAAAAGGATATGTTGACTTTGATCTAGTGGGTGATATTGATAGCAGGAGGAGTACTATAGGGTATGTTTTTATTGTAGGAGGTACTGCAGTCAGGTGGATTTTGAGACTACAAAATGTTGTTTCACTTTCAACCATTGAAGCTAAGTATGTTGTTGCTATGGAAGCCAATAAGGAGATGATTTGGTTACAACACTTTCTAGAAGAATTGGGACAACAACAACAAGATAACCCTTTGTACACTGATAGCCAAAGTGTCATTCATCTTGCTAAGAATTCAGGTTTGCATTCAAAAACTAAGCACATATAGCTCAGATACCACTTCATCTGATCAGTTTTGGAGGATGGATAGTTGAAGTTGGAGACTATAGATATGTTCACAAAGGCAGTTACACAGGAAAAACTAATTTCCTCATCAGTTTCTATTGGCCTCCATGACTGATAATGGTGGACATAAGAAACTATCCATACCTATAATCCAATGGGAGCTACAAGGGCAACAATGTCCAATATCAGTCTCCAAGTGGGAGATTGTTTGGTGTGGAGCCTGATTAGTCTCCAACTAGGATATTGTTGGTATGTGGTGACTAATCATGCAAATATTATACACTCATAATGTATCCTCACTGGGGTTTGGGGTCGGTTCGAGCCCTAAGTGGGGATTCGAGGGTGGTAGCCCCCATTAGTGGGGGTTCACGGGTGTCAGCCCTTGACAGTGGGGGTTCGGGGGCGCAGCCTCTGAATTTTTTTTCTCATTAACACATCAAGGTTTTCCCACTGACATGTCAAATGAAAAAAAATGACTTTGTAAAACCCTAATTTAGAAGCTTCCAAAAATCTTGTTATAAGTAGTTGGGATGTAAGTTGTGGTGTGTAATTTGTGAGATTGCAATCTATTTTGCACTGGATAATAAAATCATTGGGTGGATGAGTTTCTATAGATGTAACCCATAGTGGGTGAACCATGTTAAATTTATGTGTTGATCTCTTTTGTGTTATTCTTCATTTTTAGTTATGGGTTATTTAATCTACATATAATTGTTAATGTTTATTGCTCCAATTTTCCTAAACCCTAACATCCACCTCCATCTCACAACACAATCAATGATCTTGTCCTTAACCAACTCTTGCAAAATGTTCCATCCCTCCAACAACAAATTTCTAGACATTGAGTCAAAATCACAATGGCCAACCTTCACAATATTCCA
Source organism: Sequoia sempervirens (assembly GCA_007258455.2). Classification (NCBI taxonomy): domain Eukaryota; kingdom Viridiplantae; phylum Streptophyta; class Pinopsida; order Cupressales; family Cupressaceae; genus Sequoia; species Sequoia sempervirens. The sequence goes on along the minus strand of VDFB02120066.1, from coordinate 9,751 downwards.
AAAGAAACCCCCTATCCTTGGAGATATTAAGAACACAACTGCCACGAGGTATAGAGATTCCTATACTTGATAGATATGGTGGGAAAGGAAATCCTGTTAGCCATGTTTCTGCATATACAACCATATATAATGACTTCATTTTTGAGGATAAACTCCTGGCTAAAATCTTCCATGGATCCTTGAAAGACACTTCTTTGGAATGGTTTTTCTCCTTACCGAATAATTCAATGCATTCATTTAATGAACTTATTGATGCCTTTCTCAATTACTTACAAATACACATGGGTCCTAAGATGGCCTTAGTTGATTTAATGACATGAAAAAAAAGGATGATGAAAAGGTCACTGATTTCATAGCATGATACCAATTGCTTTACTCATAAATAAACATTAAGATTCTCAATGTTAACCTTCAAAGAATGTTTATTGCCAATTTTTAGAACAAAATCCAAACTAAACTTGAGGTGTTGAAATTTCATTCCTTTACAAACTTGTGTACTGCCCTTCATGATTACCAAAATTCAGTTAGTAGTCATGAAGTGAAAACTCCCTCTAACCATCCTGAAAAATATAAATCCACGCCTCAAAATAACTATCAACCATTCAAGAAATAAAATAAGGGATTTTTACAACTTAATACCCCTCAACCAACTCAACAGGTTGACACCCAAGTGTATGCTATAAAGACAACAAATCCATACACATTTGGAGATAGAAATAGACAATTTACCCCTCTACCAAATACCCTTTATAACACCATGTTTCAGCTCTTAAACAAGAAATTAATTTCCTTACCTCTTGTTAGAGCTCTTAATCCTACTCGACCTTTACCTCCAAACTATAGACAAAATGCCTATTTCCATTTTCATCGACAAAATGGACATGACACGAAACATTGCAAGTGTCTTAAACATATTGTGCAAGACCTCATTGATTCTAACCATATTCAAATTGGTGGTGTTAATGATCAAGGTAACAAGTCTGCAGCCCCTCCTAACCAAAACTTGCAAATATTTACTAATCCCATGCCAAATCATAACATCTCCTTTTCAAAGCTAGTGAAACAAAGAATGATGTGATGAATGTTGACATGAGTGATGATAACATGAAAGCCATGGAAAATATGATTGGATTCATTTAATTTCAACCTTGTAAGGGCCTAACCAAAATTCCCCTTGACATTTCTTTCTCACAACATGACATAATCAAACATGCACCTGATGGTCCTCTTTACATAGCTAGAAGAATTAATGACAAGCATACTAATGGGATATTAATTGATCTCATTTGTGTAGAGAATATGATCACTAAATAATTCTTGTTTGTGCATGATCTTTATCAAGATACTTAAGAAAATTGAAAGCATGGATCAAAACGCATAATGATTTTGCTTGCCCTATGATAGGTTTGATAACTCTTCCTTAAAAAGTTGGACCGAAAACATTAAGTGTCGCATTTTACATCATCCTATCATTGAACCAATTTCATGTGAAGTTAGGCTACCCATGGCTTTGCTCCATGAAATTCATCCTGTTGGTAGTGCAAAAATTCATAAAGTTTCCATTTGGCAATGAGGTTTTTACTGTGCATCATAGTGGCTTTAATCTAGTGTCTTCCTATGGGAATTTCTCATTGGATTTCTTTTGGCCCAAACCTATGGAACCTATTCTAGGCCTTGTGAGGACTTATTTTTAAAATCTTATCAAAAGTTTAAAGCAAAGCACATAACAAAATTATCCCTTACTAATATGCCTCAACCTATGATTGAGCCTCCCATCCTTAATGAGACCATGACTAAACCAAAAGTCCTTCGAAGTAACCAAGACCAAAACATGACAAATCCTTCACCCATTTCCTATAAGAGACCACGAGATAGCCAAATAAGTCTCGCTGTGCCTCCTAAAATCAAAATTTTTTATAAAGCTAAAGAGAAATTGGTTGAACAACCTCCCATGGTTTCTTCTATTCCTCCCTTAACGGAAGAAAAGAAACCATTGGTTGATAAACCCACTCCTACACAATCGCAACTTGAAAATTGAACGAAAAGAAATCAAAATGCTAGAGAATGTAGGAATAGACATTGTGCTATTGCTCCTTTGTTACAAGGAAAAGAAAAGAACAACATAGAAAATAAAAATCCTAACTTACCTCAAGTAATGCATGATGGTTCTCCACCTTCGCTAAAGCAAGAAAATCTTATATCTTGAACACAAAAAGAACAAGCACCTTCCATGGATATTATCATTAGACCTTCTATTGTGATTAACTTAGATGATGTTAATGAAATTACAAATATTGATGAGGAAGTACATAATGAGATGAATTTATTGTTTTCCTCTTCTATGAGCTTAAATGAAAATAACCATGATGATCCTCTTAAAAATATTGATTCACCATGTGTTGAACTTGGTGATTATCCTAGTTTGGCACTTGACATTGTCCATTTGGATAGTTTTCTACCTTCCACATACAATGAATAATATTGGGATGAAGATGACCTGCTATAGGTTGACTCGCATGGGCCCTACTAATCTTGTCTTTGTTTTTATTTTGTCATGTGTGATTGCATGTGCATAATGTGATCCCTTGTATTGTTCAATTTGATGTGTCTTTATGTTCATTCCTTTATTTGTATCTGCATTCTTCTATATGTCGTAAATCCTTTATCTTTTATTTTGTCTTGTGTTTCCTTTTGGGAATGACGCAACGCGTCGAGACATTCAAGTCTCTTCCATGTTGACCCAAAAGCTTTTCTTTGTTTTCACTCTTTATGTGTCACTCTTCTTGTTCCATGACTTATTTGGGGAATGATGATGCTTTTGAGCTCTATAATATCTTTGTAGCAAAGACATATGTTGATCCCAAATCCATGGATCCCTTATGTGTTTGGGATTTATTTGGGGGAAACCCCTTTTTCATAATGTAGCTTCATTTGGAAACATATGTTTGACATACAACTTTCCAAATAAACTCTAATTTCATGTTAGCATTTATCATTTTCTACTTTAAAGTAATTTCTCACAGTGTGGTGTTTAGCAATTTCTTTAAAGTGGGAGCCTACATTGGAATTATCATTTTGAAATTTTTGGTTGTATCTTATGTTTCATAGTGCGGTCTTCTTACTTCATGTGATGTGTCTTCTTCTTGGTGGTGTCATTATATTTGATTTTCTTCAAGAGTGTGACCTTTCATGGCATACGACTTTCCTCTTAGTGGTGATGTTATGCATTACATTCCCTATGTTGTGAATATTTTATCCTAGGCTTCTCCTCTCTTAGAGACATTAGGCATGATGTTCCCTAAGAGGAGACCTTACATGAACTAAGAAAAACCCCTTTGAACATGTCTTATCTTATTTTCATTTTTTTCATAAGTGTTTAGCATAACACAACTTGCTAACCTTGTGAATCTCGAAGTTACAACCCTTTTTCATTGCCACCAAGTATAACACACCTTGCTTGCCTATGTAGCATTGTTTGTTCATAATTTTTTAGCATAATGCAACTTGCTAAGCCTTATGAAGCTCGAAGTTCATATTGTGTGGTTCTTTATCAAATTTATTGGAGGTGTAACTTTGGTATGGTTATGGGAGCCTAATAAGATTCTCTCATTTTCTACCTTTTGTGGGGCTCACCTAGAGGATAGCAGATTTCACTAGCTCATGTTAGCATGCATTTTTGTTTGCATAGTGGATAGCGAGTTCCACTTGTAAATAATTTTTTGGACAAACAATTAAGTCTTGATCCACATCAAGTTGGAAAAATAGTCAAACCTTGATCCACCCCTTCCCCTTTTTCTTTTTCTATTTCTCTTTCTTGAGTCTTTGACATTGTACTATTGAGTATCTTGTCATTTTTGCATATATATATTTAACATAGGCATTTTTCTCCGTGTGCCTTTGTTGGTTTTTCCATGAGATCTTAGATCTCAGGGGCTTGATCGTCCTCCTTGATCTTTATCATCTTATCTTTCCAACAATTGTACAATTAGACCTCTCTTGATTATCTACTTTAGTGTGAGTTTGATGCAAGGTCATCCTCTCACTAAAGTGGGGGCTAAATGTAGTGTAGAAAAATGCATCCCTTTACATTTTCACACTTTTTTGGTCCCTCCTAATTAATTTGGACTTAATAATGCCTTAATTTAGTGTTGACAAATGTACCCCTTTACATTTTCACACTTATTTGGGCTCTCTTAATTAAATTGGACTTAATTATTCCTTAATAAGCTCGATAATTCATTTACAAGCCTAATAAATTACATTTTTCGAAGGGGAAACCCAACAATAATTAATGCCAACACATAACACTTTACCTTGAGTAATGTGTGTTCCAAGAATAAGGACCTTGGACCCATTCACCCATGAGTGATTGGATCCTCCCTAGGCCTTTGAACCTAAATTTAAAATATGTTTTTGGTGGTATTTTAAGGTCCCTAAATTCATATTTCAATGTCGGCTTGTAAAATTTGAATTTTGGGAAATTAAGGATACATACCTATAAATGTAAGGTTATTTCATCATTTCAACATCTAAGAAGGTAGCATTTTTTAAGAACTTTAAGAGAAATTTTACAAGGGAAAAGTTGATGATCAAGAGCATTCAAGAGCAGATATATCATATATTTATTGCAGCATTCAAGATCTAATGATCATATCAAATTCTTCTTGAATCAAGCATGTTTTTGGAGCTAACATTGTGATGCAGGTTTCAAGATCAAGTTCAAGAATTCAAAGCATTATTCAAGTATCAAGATTTACATCCATTGAAGCCATTGCATACAAGTTTCATACCTTCCAAGATCTTCATTTCAAAGATTCATACAAGATTTTGTTGAGTGGTAACATAGCATTGTTAATTCTTCATTCCCTCTTCCATGCTTTATTTCATTTCAAGGTTTGATTACCAAAGTGGGGTTTGACCAAGGCAAACCCCCATTCACCAAAAACAAACAATTTTTCCCTCTTGTGTTTGTTGCAGATTTAGGTTGAAGAAGAATTGAAGACCTCTTGAAGTGCAATATTAGAGAAGTTGTCAAAGTTGAAAAAGTTTTCAAAGTTGTCTTCAAATCACATAATCTAACCAACATATCTAATTTCTAACATTCTGACACTAAAACCTAGAAAAATCAGAAGCTACATATCAACATTAGAGGCTCTTGAAAGATTTCTAAAAACCCTGACAAAAGACCCATTCACCCATGGGCGAATGAGTCCCAATTTTCTTTTAGAAACTGACTTTTGGTGACTGGTAAACACCTTTCTACCCTTCTCACATCTACAATCAATTTTTTGGTTTTGCTAATATTGAGTTTCATATTTTTGTTTCAAATTTGAATTGGCATAATTAGGTTGATTTGCTATTTCTAGTTTTTCTGCCAAAAGTGATGTTTGAAACTAACCCCTATCCTCAAAGCATAAGGAAATCTGCAAATTCTCACATTGAGTTGATTTTCCTAAGGGTTGTTAGTTAATTCATTATGGGGATCTTATTTCCTAATGAAATAATGGAAAATAGGTTCGTCATAACCCCCTTGTTATCATTGATTGGTGAACCCTATTTTTTAGTGTTTCAAGGATGTGATTAAATAAATGGGATTTATTTAATTAATTAGGAAAGAATAATAGTAAAGCGATTTAATTAAATAATATAAAATCATTTAATTAATAGTAGAACATGAAGTTAGATATTAATTAAATAATTGAGCATTATTTAATCATTATGACTAGGATGATAATTAGTGTAAAAGTGTCGCTTGTAGGCTAAGAAAATTTCGAGTATCTACACTATTATTGTTAATTCAATTATTGATAAGTTGTTTGCTACTTACAACAAAATTATGGTAATCTCTAATAGTTTTTTTATGGATTCAATTGTAAGCAAACAAAGTGGCTTTAGAGGTGGCCTATCTTCAAATTAGTATACACTCCTCACATAGAAGCTAAAGGTGAGGCTACAACAATAATTATCACTAGTGTGGTTATAGTTGTGATTCTTGATCCCCTTCACCTAAATGTAATTCTTCTTTGTGCCCTCTCAAAAATGCGGTTAGGCTCAGTCAAATAGGCAAGATAAGTTTCATTGCCTTGCCAAGGTAATTTCACCTTACTAGGAGCATGATCAACACAAGGTGGTTGCAAAGGAACATAATGAAGCAGGTAATTCTAACATGAGTTGGAATCCTATTTCTAATGGCCAAGAATCGTTAGATGTTGGTTGGGGTTCCAAATCTGATGATTAAATATCCAACATATATTAGCAACATGTGATCAATATACTAATTATTTTCATGAACACCTAAATCTCCATATAATAATCAACACTTGACCATAAAATATCAACAAATTAAGCTATTATATTATCAAAACCCACCACTCACTTCCCACCTCTGATCTTTTTTATATTTGATGCATAACTTTTTATATAATCTAATGTTTTAGATTTACAAAAACTTTGTTTTCCTAAAATTAGTTTACATGACTTAAAACATAATCCCATACAAATGTTTTGTATAATCCAAAAATTATTTATTTTCAAAATAATATATAGGCCTTTTTAAGTAAAACAAATTTTCATTTAAGTTGTACCAAGCCTCCTACCCATATGCCAAATAAGAAAATCTTCATGGACCACATAAAACCCTAGGAAGTTGGAAAGGTCCTGTGTGTATGAAAATATGATCAATTTAAATCAATAACAACACAATCAATAAAACATTAAATCAAATAAACCAAAAGAAAAATAGAAATAAGCAAACTGTTAATGGCAGTTTCTTCGAAGTCATCTTATTTCCCTTTATCTCCAGCATTTCGTCTTTGCTCAAGTTGCTCTTAAATCTGGAATGCCAAGCTCAACGAAGTAGGCTACTGAAGAACGAGATTTAAAAATAAATGCATACTATACTAAGAATGCAAGATTTTGAAGGTTGATAATGGAGGAATGTTGGTTGCTCAAATTCTGCAGCATAACAATGTGATAAAGGTTTGAAGGAGAATGGTGGATGAAAGATGGAAGATTCCAGAATGATTTTGACAGAGTGAGGATACCTAAGAATCAACCTCCTAAATGAATTGTGAGAGGTTGTATTTATAAAGTTTTCAAAAACTTCTGATTGGCTGATATGATTAACGGTTGTGATAATTCCTGGTAGATCGAACGGTTGAAGAAAGATGAAACTGAAGGAGAGGATAGAAGAACCCTAAAATCATATTTTTCTATTTTATTATGAAAGAGGAAAAAGAAGGGAAGATAAGAATAAAAGAAAAATTAAAAGCTGATAAATAATTAATTAAAAAAAATCAATTATTTATTTGTGGAGGACATTCAGCTTTTCTTAATTAAATAAAATATTTAATTAAGCTTTTAAAAGCAGAAGAAAACTTGTGGTGAGAAAAGAGCTTTAATCAGGATTTATTGAAAAAAAGCAGATCTCATAATTAAATAAAATATTTAATTATGATATGAGAAGATTCCACAATCAAATAAAATACCTAATTGTGATTTAGAAAGAAAGTATAAGATATTTTTAATTAAATAAAATTTATTTCATTAAATCACTTTTATGAAATTAATCAAATGAAACATTTAATTAATTAGAAGAAGAAATTAAAATAGAAGAAAAGGATATTTAAATTTAATTAAATCAAAAGATTTAATTTTAAATTCAAACCGTGATAATTAATTTAAATAAATAGAATGCATTTATTTAATTACCAAGTGGACGATGAAATACTCAAATAAAATAAATTCCCATTTAATTAAGCGAAGAAGAATAAGTATAAATGAACAATATAATTAAATTCAATTGTAAATTTAATCATATGTAGAGGACCTTAGAAAAAATTAATTAAATAATAAATATTCAATTAATTGCCGGGTGATTATAGACATGACCATTTTTATGCATATATACATTTTGCCCCTCTTTGAAGTGATGTGAAACATATTACTTCAAAGAAAATAAATTTTTTTCCCCTAATATGTTTATGGTTTTTGATGTCGATGATGCCCCCTCGAGAGGATAGGTGGGTTGGACAAACACAGGTATCCTCTCGAAATGAAATGAAATGATAAAGGAGGGATAAGTTGAATGATGCAAGAGAGAATGTGGATGAAGGAGATGAAAGGATATGCTATGCTGCAATGAAAGTGAGCAACCATGATGTTTGATATAGCACTAGACATTATGCACCAAGGTATAAGGACCAAGGTGACAATGTGTCTCGTGCCCCAGCATAATACAACCTTGTCTAGACGTATGAGGAAAGAGGCTTAGAGCATTAAAGTCCTAATGCACAAAAGGTATTATGTGACCTTAGATGCAAAGGATAATGCAAAAAGATATTCCAACACACACAAGATATGAATATTAGCTGGAATGATATGGATTGGATACAAATGCAAGATAAAATGATAACACACACAAGCAAGCAAGCAAGCATGTACAAATGATACAAAAACAAACAAGACATTGGCCCTGGAAAGCTGTAAACTGTTGATTGATTGATTGATTGACGATGATAGTGTTGTCATTGCGGGGAGCGACATATCCCTATATCAACACAAAGATGATGGTGTATATTTCTTCCTTGGTCAATAAATGGATAAATTGTCTTGCCACCATGTTGATATGGATCGAAATGATAGAAAATCTGATAAAGAACTGATAACTTTGCTTCCAAAATAGAAAACAAAGAGTAGAGAACCGATAACTTTGTTTCCCAGAATAGAAAAACAAAGAGTAAAATGATTGATTGATTGTCTGATAACTTTGCTTCTTGTGAATGAAAAACAAAGAGTAAATGTTTGATAAATTTGCTTTCTGCGATAGAAACCAAATAGTAGATGATGTGATTAAAACATATTTGCATTCATGACTGAAGTACAAATAGAAAAATGAGTTGATTGTTGATAAATTTGCTTTCCTCAAAAAGAAAACAAATAGTAAATGATGATAGAGTAGACTTATTTGATAGTTAGATAGATTGATTTAGCACTTGATATGGGTCATGATATGGTTCATTGATATGGGTCTGATATGTTTCACTGATATGGGTCATTTGATATGGTTCACTTGATATGGTTCACTGATATGGTTCACTTGATATGGATTGCTAATATGGATTGTTGATATGGGTCGTTGATATGGGTCACTCGATATGGGTCACTGATATGATGCACTCATATGAGTCATTGATATGATTTGATATGGTTTATGACAAGATTAGGATCAAGACCAAAGGATGTGATTGGATAATTTGACAAGATTGATTGAATTGATTGGTATGGATTCAGGATTGACTTGCACTTGGATTATTGCTTCGATTGATTTGATTGAGTTGATTGGATGAAATGGTTTTGATGAAGATGATTGATTTGGTTGAAATGGTTTTGATGAAGATGATTGATGATAGGATGTGATGAGTTGAATAGAAGAGTTGATGTGCTTGGAATGATTTAGGTTGAAGTGATTTGATTAGATGATTGATTGATTGAATTGAGGAATTGATATGATTGGAATGATTTTGATTGATTGGATTGACGAATTGATTTGATTGGAATGAGTAAAGATGATTGAGTTGATTTCAAGAAGTGGTTTGGAATGATATGATGATTTGATTGGATGACAGGATGTGATGAATCAAATAGAAGAATTGATTGGAAGAAGCGATGTGGTTTGACTTTATTGCTTGGATTTTTGTTGGCTATTTGATTTTTTTGGATTTTTGAAATGTTTTGATTTTTTTTGGATTTT
>VDFB02120064.1:0-14375 GCA_007258455.2 Sequoia sempervirens | reverse complement strand
CATGCTGCAAAGAAGCACTGGAAGAACTCTGTAGAGTAACACTGAAACTTGATATAGGCAAGCAAGGAAATATTCTTCTGTATACTACTGAAACCGGATGAGAGTCACTGATTGACTCAAGGAATCATGATAAAGCAACAGAAAACCCGATGCCACTGAACACTTGAAAACTCCAAATGGGAACAACTCTGGAATTTATGAAGTAGCAAGCAATTATTGAATGGTGTATTATTGAAAACGAAGTGCAAAGATGCAAGATGCACTCTCCCAACTGCCAAAATATCCAAGTAATCACCAAACAACCCATCGGGCCAAATCTGGACTAACTGATAAACCTGGGATAGATACAGAAAAAGTGCATGGACAACAAATTATAGGGCCTTTATCACCTTTCCCAACGCCACAAACAAGGCTAAAATCGACATCGTGGGCAAAGAAGGAGCCCGGGTCCAAAAACAACATCTGACTTCAAACAGCAATAAAATGAATGAAAATTATAAAATAATTATAAAATAAACTACACTAAAAATGAAAGTGCTCGGAACCAGCTTTCTGGCGATATCTCGTTTGCCCAATTTCGATACCGTATGCCCAAGTTATGGCCAAAAGAAAAAAACTGTTCTTTTGGAAAAAAACTAGGGTTAGGAAGGGCAAAGAGGGGCGGGCCAGATACGATGTCATCATGATTGCCAGCAAAATGCGAAAGCAAAATTTTGATTTGGCCGGCCCGACCACTGGCATTGAAACCCCATGCAAAAGAAATCGGCCTCACAGATATAACACACTTAACCTCATTTAATATTCATGCAGGTGAAACTGTAATATTCCCCTCATGGATTCCAAAGATTCCCTGGCCGGATTCTCGGGGCCACTGGGTCTCTCCATAGGATCACTGAGGGCTAAGATGCACGGGTCAAGCAAGTGGGTTAAAATCACGGCCGGTGGAGGGAGGTGGTCAGCCACGGCCAGCATCTCATGGCCGCCGGTGGCGCATGGCGGGCTGGGCTCGGGCTTTGGTGGTGGGTGGTGCCTGCAAAAAATTCAAAAAATTCAATTTTTATATATTTTTTGAAATTTTTCTAAAAGTGCTCCTCGATCCATATTGCCGGGGAGGGGCCGCATTTCGTAGGCATAAACTTTTTGCCTCCCGGATCAACTGCATGAAAATGGACGATTTGACAGGCGTTTCTAGGGTTTTGGGATGCTGCGAACGCGATGGCGACGTCCGTTTGAGCCCATTGTGTCCCAAAAATGCATACTCCCTGTGATTCGCAAAAGACCCTGCGGGAAACCCTCTCTTTGCAATTTGAAACTTCCGACCGGGAAGGCCATATCTTCAGATCACGAATAGGCAGCTGCAGGTCTGGAGCTCTGATACCATGTTAGAATCCAAGATCACCTGCATGCAATCACCTATTACATGCAAAAGACATGAAGAACCAAAAAATGATGTTCTGTAAACCTCTCTGTAAAAATGCATTAAGAGAATCGATTATTACAAAGTGATCAATCCTTATGAAGGAGATCACGAAACCCTAAAAAAGGAAACCCTAAATGAAACCCTAGTGTGCACACTTAATAATTAATAATTAATTAATAAATGTGCCTAAGTTTAGCTTAAGTAATAAAGAGGAATAAGTGACTTAATTAATTAATCAATGTGATGTGATTAATTAAGCATAATAACTTATTACTCTAACATAATTATCTATTATGGATTAAACTATGTTGTATTCTATTTTGATTAATGGTGACTAGAATCATGGTAGGATCATGTTGTTGTTGAATCTTAGAAGAAGGTAATTCATGTTGGTGGAAAACAATATCTAAATTTTTTACATGTATATAATCTGACAAGGTTGCTACATCATTCAATCTAATAGAAGGTAGACCAACTATATTAACTATAAGGCCTCTTGGAGCATCTCATGGTATGTAGGTAAATTTTTTTATCAACTCCCAACGTGAGATCTTAGCAAGAGAAGTACGAAGCTTCTCAACAAGATAATAATCTTTACCCACATGTTGAGGAAGATGAGGTGTGGGAGGAAGAAAGGGTCAAGGAAGTAAAATAGAAGGGGGAGTAATAAGTTTTTATTTAGGTTGTTTATTGTTTTGAGTATTTTATATGTGATAAACTACATGATAAAGAGGTCCTTGTGACATCTTTTGATCAAGATTATTTATTTGATTAAGTTGTTTTACAAATTTTGGAATGTAAGCAGAAGGTTGAGGTGGTTTTGGAACACCTCAAACAACTATAATAGGATTAGCTTGTGGTTGAGGAACATCATAAAAAAATTGAAAAATTATTTTGTGTTTCATATATTCAATTTGTTAATTATTCTTTGATAATGAGATGTTTTAGGAGTTCTAGAGGATGATTTCATCAAGATAAAGTCATCAAGGGCTTCATCTAACATATCAAAATCATCACTACTAAATGAATCATCAAATGCATGAAAATATTATAGAAGAGATCCAAAAATATTGAATAATATTACTTTCTCCAAGATGATGAAGATAGAAGATAGGTGAGATAGGAGGAGAAGAATAAAAGTGATCACAAGACGATAAATGTTGATTTATGGATAGAAGAAATTGTGTTTATGTTTTGGTTTTCTAATATGAAATAGAATAATTTTTTTTTGTGTTTTGTTTCTTAACTAAACACATAATACTTTTTAAAATGTAAATAGTGTATAACTAACTAATTAATTAAAAATAATAAAGATAAAGAAGCTATGCAAGTGCAAGATGCGTTGGGATCACCAAAATATTTAATGTGAAAAATGAATCTAGATTAATTATTGAATTAACCTAGATCAATCCTTTCTCCACTAAAGATTAGGACACTTAAACCAATGAAGATTTTATATTTGGATAATGTCCTCAAAGGAGATCCAAGCTTCTTGGGTTTTATTCCTTTGTTGCAAATAAAACAAATTGAAAAAATTGTGATTAATATGTGAAACAAAACTCTAATTTAATTAAATGAATAACTACATATACAAACCTAATAATTTATAAAAAAATAAGACAAATCTAGAAAAGGTAGACTGAGAGGAACTTGTCATTAGAATCTAGAGGTTTTTATCCAAGATATAGGTGTGTCATGCAAATGACAACACATTATATTGTGTTCTTGAGGGTACTATATGGTCTTGTTAACTATGTAGTGATTTTATTAATGATCTCTGCTAATTTATATAATCTTTCATATCAAATCTAAACATGCATAGGCATAAAGGAGAAAAATGGGTTGTGGATATATAGATTTTTTCCTTGGTCAAACCCTCTTTTTGGTATTTTTACCTCAACAAACAACCACTTTCATAGAAAAAAATAGTGTGTTCTCTAAATCTTAAGTGAATATAAGATTATGACAAGAAATGGAAAATAAAATGATAATGAAAGCCCTACTCAAGTGTGTTCGAGTGGATTTCTATATGTATCAAACAAGAAAATGGAAGATCCAACCCAAGAGAAAGGCTATGCTCATGGGAAATACAAACACAAGTTATCTCAGTTTAGTGAAGCAAGGTGATCAAATCGTGAATGTGAGAACTAGTTGAAATCATACTCTATAGCAATAAAGAGGTACAAGTTGTGTTGAATGAACAAGAAAGCTAAGATGGGGTGAAAAAGTTGTACACTAAAACATCAAAACCCTCATTAAAATTCAAATCTTTATTAGCTCTTAATTTTTTAATATGATTTTGTATGAAAGTAAATCACAAAAAAACACATTGACACCATATATAGTAAAACACTAGATTTACATGGAAAACCCAACAAGGAAAAAATCATGGTGAGGATTAACTTATAATATAAAGTAATTGCAACACAAAATATAATAGGCTCACTATCGAAGGGCTCATAACCCAAAAGAAAGAAGGGATCACTGCGAAAGGCTCACTACCAGATTAGAAAGATAAATATAGAAGAATGTTCCGATGAGAAATCTATCTTAGAGCAACATTAAAGTTCCACCACTGCATCACCAGATCATTCAAAGCATCTCTGAAGAATGTATACACCTTCTCCTTACTACTTCTAGTAGTCCTCATCGTTAAAGCTTGCACAACACTTCAAACTTTAGCACTTCACATCACATTTCACATTACACACAATTCATACACAAATCCTCCATCAACTCATCACTCATACATACCATCCACAACCTTGAAAATAATCTCCAAGGTCGACTATGCACCTCAAACATGAAAATTCAAAGTAGGTCAACATCAAAACATTACTATAGTGGAGAGGAATGAAGGTGGGAAAAATAAAACCTTAACTCTTATGTAAATCCACACACACAAACACCATGCCATGTTTCAAAAACCATTGAAGCATATTCGTAATTAGTGTAAACACCCAAGGTCGGCCAAACCTATGTTAACACCATTAAACATTTAAGTACACGCCTGTTGCGATCCAAAGATGACTCACTGACCAAACATAGTACTAAAAAACAATCTAGAATATTCCAACAACACTTTGAAATCTAACAAATCCTTCACAAAAGCATTCATTTGAAGAATGCAATCATCTTGTACTAGTTGATCTTCCACACACTGCAACACATGAATATAACCTTGTAGATCCCTAAAACTCAAGAAAAACTCTGAGTGAAGATAGATATAAGAGATATAACCACATTTTGAGATCCATATGACCAAAAAGCACAATGCAAAGAAATATGAAGAAAAACCATTTCCCCTAGACAACATTGTTTTCATAGTTCACACATTGGTGAACACAAATTCTTATGTAGAATGATCTAGAACAAGAAAATCTAGATATAACACCTCTTACCAACTCTAATCAACATATCTAAACCACACAAGCATAGCTTCAATACTAAAGAAATTCAGAGAAAAACAAAGAACACTACTCTGACATATGGAACACCTCTTTGACACAATGTTTCCTCTTTTATTCAAATTTTCTCAAAAGAACTTGGAAACCAAACACCAAAAAAATTATCTCACCATATGAGTAACCTCACCACAACCAAACTGGCTTCATATTTTCAACCATGCATGAAGTTAGTATGGCTTGTGTATAAAAGCGTCACTGGAGGTTCGACACCAATGGAACCAATTTGACAAAACATAAGTACGGCTAATCGAAGAATACTCATGGGTTGACATGAATGCAACAACATAGGTTCCTTTATCAATGAAAACAAAACTTAACAATCTCCCCTTTGTCTTTGATGTGGCTTACTGTGATGCCGATAAAATTGATAATACTCCGAGAACAAGCTCTAAAAATCCACCACTCCCCAACACAAACCATCGGCACTTTCCGGCAACGGCATTTTTTTCAATTCATCTTCCCCAGCGACATCGATGGAAAATGGAAGCCATACGCTGAACTTTCTTTGAGCTACGCTGACATCAATCCGCACATATATGCTCGCCAAAGTAGGTGCCTATAGGGACAACAATTGTTCCTCACTTTCCGGCGCTATATAGCTTCGCTTTCTTTTACTACACTCTCTTTTCCTCCACACCTTTGCAATGTTACTGCATTTCACTTATTTTCAACCAACAACCATTGCTTCATGATCTTTTCCTTGTTTTTCTCTTATCCTTTGGAAAAAGGCGTTGATAAGGGAACGTTTGCATGCCACAAAGATGAAAACACTTATTGCCAGCCCGGTTTGTAGAACCAACGATGACATTAGCTAACCCACAGAGGTATCCCCAACATCAGTCCAGAATAAGGAATGAATCTTGAAATCCACTGGAATGATGCATAACCTTATGCATCTAATTTCAATAGGAGGGGAAATAACCCCTAACTTCTCCCAAAGATACTTAAATGTATCCCTAGGAAGATCGTTTGTGAAAATATCTGTAACTTGATCCTTTGTAGCCACATGCTCTAGTTTTACTTGCTAGAGTATGCGCAACCTTCTATCTCAAAAAATGATATTAGATTGAGATGTTTTTGTCCTTGAATACATTACAGTTCTTTGAAAATATTAATATACATGTATTATCATAATATAAAAATTGGTTCATCATATTGCCTTAGATATCCTTCACAATTTTCTTCATCCACAACACCTATGGTAACAATATGTTGCTACAATGTATTTTACCTCTATAGTAAAGATAACCTTTGAATCCACCACTTTTCCTGGAGTTAAGACCACCAATTTTATTCCAAGAGAAAGCACCTCCACTTGTAATTCTTCTATGTCATTTACAACCCACCCAGTCTACATGCATAAGCAATCAAAGAAATTAGTGTCCTTTGGATTACCATGAAGCCATGTTCTGAGGAGCCCTTCAAGTATGGATATCCTCTTTGTGTGCCACATGTGATGCTGGGATACTTCTTGATAACTATCCACAATAGAAACTAAATGCATGATATGGTTCTAGTGGTAGTTAGGTATAACAATCCCTCCAATCGATGATATGCACTTTCTCTAATCCAACCTTAGGAGGTCTTCATCATCCTTTCTCAACTTGCAATCCCAGTAACCATGGGAGTGCATGAGTGATTTAAGTCTGTTAAACTTATTCAACGACTTTCTTTGATATAATTTGACTGTTAAATAAATACCTTTTCTGTCTGATTAATTTGTATCCAAAAGGAAGAAATTAGGTCTCCAGCATAAAATTGACATTTCAAACTCATTTTTCATTTTATTTGCAAATCTCTTGCACATTTCATCATTTCCATCAAAGATTATATCATCAACATACATAACCACAATCAATATTTGATCTTTCTCAACTTTGAAGTAAATATTTCTATTTGTGGTACCTTTGGTATTGAATCCACGATGCAAACAGAAGTACCTATCAATCTTATACAAACTCTAGAGCTTGCTTGAGTCCATATAATGCCTTATTCGTTGTAGACCATATTAAGGTTGTTTGATAAATGAAAGTCTTCTGATTATTCAATATAAAATTCTTCACCGGTGTATTAATACGATCATGATGGGCAAGGTGGCGATATGATGGGTGTAATTTGTGACTTTTACTAAAATTAGATGAAGAGGTAGAAGAAGGGTTTTAAAAGAGACTCATATTTCCACTAATATAAATTATGCTTTTCTTTGGTGTAAGTAATTATTATTCGTTTTCTATTCAAATTATCACAAAACTCCTGATTGATAGGATGATTGAAAAACATCTATAACTTTCAATGGTATCATATTTTTTGAATCCAAAACATGCGGACCACATTATATGCTTCTTCATATAGTATGCAGTTAAAAATAAAAATTGAATTTCTTGAAGTTTTATTAAAGTTAAGGTGAATTAGGAAACTTGAAGTTTTTTATATTTTTAAAATTTGTATCTAAATATTCATAATTAATTATTTAATTAGAAAAAATTACAAAAAATATGCATCACATCAATTACATGAGTCCTGTTTATATCTAAAAATATTATAAAAAATATTTATCATTTTATTGTGGTTAGGGTGGTGAGACAGACACCTACTTATTTTTTCCTTGAGATTTAAGTACTACTGCAATGAAATTCAAATTTTCACCAAATATATTTTGTTTTAAAACAAACCTAGTAGTTTAGAAACTACATTCAATTTGATAAAAATTCTATTCTTACATATTTTTGAAATAATATAGATAACTTATTCAAATTTTTACACCAAGTTTCCTAACTCTGATTTTTCTAATTTTTTTGCCACTTAAGGGCCTTCTTTTTCTATGATGATCCTGCACATACCCTCTCCTAAATCACCATTCAAGAATATAGACTTCACATCCATTTGATCAACTTTGAAATATTTATGTGCTACAAAAGGGAAAAACATTCTAATAGCCTCCATTCTTGCCACTACAAAAAATGTTTCCTCAAAGTCTATTCCTTCCACTTATGAGTAACCCTTACACACAAGCCTTGAATTTTTCTCACCACTTTGCTATTCTCATTTAGTTTGTTCCAAAAAACCCACTTAGTTCCAATTGCATTCTTTTTTGTTAGTCCTCGGACAAGTTCCCAGGTCTAATTCTTCTCAATCTACAATAATTCTTCTTCTACAGCCTTGATCCAATATTCATCTTTGCATAATTCAATCATTGTTTTAGATTCATCTTTGGAAAGTAAACATAGATTTACCTATTCTTCTATCATAGTATACTTTCTTCTTTTCAATACACCTATGATTTTGTCACCAATGATGTGATCTTTAGAATGATTATCCTACACAAACTTAGGAGTCTTATAGATCCTTTCTGGAGCTTCTTCCTCTTCAACCTATACTTCTTTTTTCTTACCTTCATCTTTTTTTTCTTCTTTGTAAAAGGAATCATCTAATTCATATCCATCTATCACCATTTAAATTTTATGTAATTCTTCATCCACTTTGACACTTGCACTTTCAATAATCCTTTTTCAGCCTCTTATTGTAGCATTGGTAAGCCTAGCTTCTTGTAGAGTATCCAAGGAAGATACCTTCATCAGATCTTTCATCAAACTTTCCTAAGTTTTCTTCATCTCTCTTGATATAGCATTTTCTTCCAACTACGCTAAAATATTTGACAGTAGGATTTATGCCATACCATAACACACACTTGGAGTCTTTGAACTATTTTTCCTTGCCTGTGCTTTGTTAAGTATGTAGATTGTAGTATGGATTGATTCTCTCTAGTAGACTTTTGATATGTTTTCTTCTTTCAACACTGTCCTTGTTGCTTCCTAAACTACCCTAAATTCTTCCTTTCAACTAGGTATGTGTAGGATCATCATGGAAAAATAGGCCCTTAAGTGGAAAAAAATTCACAAAACTCAGAGTTAGGAAACTTGACGTAAAAATTTTAATAAGTTATCTATATTATTTCAAAAATATGGAAGAATAGAATTTGTAGAGAATTGAATGTAGTTTCTAAACTACTAGGTTTGTTTAGAAAAAGAAATTCTATTTAGTGAAAATTTGAAATTTCAATGCAGTGGTACTTAAATTTTAGGGAAAAAATAAGAAGTATGTGTCTGGTTGACCACCCTAACCACAATAAAATAATAATATTTTTTTTTAATAAGATTTTAGATATAATTAGAGGACTCATGCCCCAATGTGATGGATATTTTTTTGTAATTTTTTTCCAAGTAAATAATTAATTATGAATTTTTTTATTACAACTTTTTAAAATATAAAAAACTCATGTATCTAACTCCCACCTTAACTTGGTAAAAAATCATGAAATTCAATTTTTATTTTTTTAATCCCATAGTATTCAAAGCATAGAATGTGTTTTGGATTCAAAAAATGTGATATCTTTTGAAGGCTATAAATGTTTTTCAATCAGCCTATTAATTAGGACTTTAGTCATAATTTGAGTAGAAAATGAGTAATAATTACTTATTAAATTCAAAGTAAAGCATAATTCATATTGTTGGAAAGCTAAGAATCTCCTTTAAAAACCCTTTTCGTTTCATTAATTTTGGGTAAGAAAATAGTCATCAGCCACATACCCATCATATTGCCACTTTTTGGCCCATCATGATCCTGCACATACCCAACTACTCCATTTTGTTGAGGATTCCTAAGGGCTAATAACTGCCTCTTTATTCCATGATCTTCACAAAAACCATTGGAATTATTGGAGGTGAACTCTCCACCTCTATTAGATCTTAAATTTTTTATTTTTATATCCATTTCCTTCTCAACCATAGCTTTAAATGCCTTAAAATCTAGAGCTTCTGATTTTTCTTTGAGAAAAGTTACCCAAGTCATTCTAGAATAATCAGATCAATTATTAGCATGAAATACTTATCACCTTAAAAATGTCTTATTCTGGTAGGTACACAAAGGTATGTATGCACCAACTCTAAAGGTCCTATAGCAGATTGTTCTTTGATC
The DNA here is from genome assembly GCA_007258455.2 of Sequoia sempervirens. Lineage (NCBI taxonomy): Eukaryota > Viridiplantae > Streptophyta > Pinopsida > Cupressales > Cupressaceae > Sequoia > Sequoia sempervirens. The sequence goes on along the minus strand of VDFB02120064.1, from coordinate 4,514 downwards.
TTGAAACTCTTTCTAACTTGCTTCACAATCTGGAATTCCTTACAAATTGCATTGATAGGATTTATAGTCTTTGGCAGATCTCTAATAGCTTTGAACTAAACTAATCCTTATTGGGATATTTGTCCTTCTTCTTGTAGAAACTAGAGTTCTAGAGAATTTTATAATCTCACAACTGTCATCTTAAAACACAAGGTTATATCCTTTGCTACACATTTGTCCTACACCTAAAATATTATGTCACAAAACTTTAACATAAAGAAAATAATATGTATTATTCTTGCCATCAAAACTAATCAAACCTTTTTCACATATCTTAGGAGATGTATCATCACCAAAATTAACAAAACCTCCTTCAAATTTCTCAATTTTAACAAATTCACTCTTGCCACCCATCATATGATTTGAGAATCCATTATCAATGGTCTAGTAGTTCTCCTCTCTAGCATGAAAAGAAATCACCAGAGTTCCTTTAATATTATGACCTACCTCTAGAGAAATTTCCTTCATAAATCTCTCAAAGTTAGCAGAATTAGTTCCAACATTTAGAGCCATGAACAAGCATTCATTATCTTCATCACCTAGATAATTAGATTCATCATCAAATATACTGACATCTTATTTAATGTAATAATTGGTTTACCTTTATTATCCTTATTTTTATCATTTGAAGCTTTGACAGGACATCTTGAAATGTAATGACCTATATTTCCATAATTGAACTATTTCAAAGGAAACTTTCCTTTGTATTTTCCAATGCCTTTTCTCAATCTCCTCACAAAATTTGCTTCTACCTCATCAAGATCATCCTGATCTAATTCCTCATTCCTCTCTACTATCCCAAATTTAAAAGTGGTCTCATTATTTGAATCACTTGGATCAAATTCTCTCAATTCAAAAGCAACTAAAGCACCAAACAACTGATCTATAGAATAATTACTTAAATCTTGAGCTTAATAGGAAAAAATTTGATGCTATAAGTTTTAGGAAGAGTTCTCAGTACTACCTTCTTTACCACTTCATCTTCATCTTCATCCATTTTTTTACCAAGATCTCTAATGGAATTGAAAACTTCATCCACTTTATGCATGTATCTTGTAATTTATCTTCATCCTCTAAAATGTGTAGGTTTTCAAACTTGATCTTTAGATTTTGCATCTTTTCTTGCTTGATCTTGTCATCTCCTTCATAGATACTTTCCATCTTTTTCTAGACCTCACTAGTAGTTTTTTAATTCATTACCTTCACAAGTTTTGTATTAGAAAGTGTTGGGAATAGGATGCCATTTAATTGCAATCCTTTAAACATGTTTCATGTATTTCCTAAGTCCTTGGAAAGTGTTCCCCAGCACTAGGATTAGAAAGAGATTAAATTCAAATGAAATGAACATGTAAATTGACATTTGTAATTATTCCTAAATGATAGGAACATGTGAGGGCATCCAAGAAGAGCTCCTACAAAATAGGAGCACATAGGGAGCCCACATGGGAGGTGGGACACACCTTTTTTCAATTAATTTTTTGGTGAATTGATAACTCTTATGTAATGCATGTCTTGTTTCTACAAAGTAGGGATTGATATTTAAAATGTATGTGGAGTGGCACTATCAATTTAGTTTCATTTCAGTTTAGTTTAGTTCATTTATGGTTCAGTTATCTTCAGTTGCATGTAGGTAGTTTGAGTTGCATGACTAATTACTTCAGTTGCATGATAGATAGCAGGTTGATACTTTTAGTTAACATGGGGTGATCAATCATTCATGATGTTTTCATGAATGGTGGAGAGATATGTTTCAGTTAACAAAGATTGACTTGGACCCATCTTGGGCACCCAAGTTGAGATCTTAGATTTAACACCTTTGCATGAGAAGATATTTACAAGGCTCGGTTAAGTGGGGCCCATTCTTGGGCACCAAATTTGAGGAGAAGCTTACAAGATATCTTTGAAACCAACAATCAGTTAAGACTTCAGTTTGGGACACCCAAATGGATGAAGGACTTGGTTTGACATTGTTTTTCACGAAATAACTCTACTTGCACAAGAATGGAATAGATATTTGTGAGGAGCTTTATCCTCTTGTAATTGTCAACTCTTTGGAGTTTACAATGTTTACAATTGTCTATTTATTGCAGAAAGTTCAAGAGGGTTCTAAAAGAGAGTACTTTTGTGAAGCATGGAATAGGATGTGTGGATTCATGCTCAAGGACACATGATATTTTATTGTAGGTCGTGAAGAAGAATTGTTGAAGGAAAAAGAAGCATCTCAAGCAAGGATTGATAAAGAATTATTGTAATCTTTTTCTAAGGTTAAATAATACAAGCACTATTGATTCTAGTGGTGAAGTTTTTTCCCAAAAGGGTTTCTCCACAGTATATGTTGTGTCACTTCTATCTTCTAGTCTTGTTCTTCTACAATCTTCTGTATATTTCTAGAAATGGTAAAATGAAACTAAATAGATTAATCATCCAAAAAGAGATTGTAAAAAAAGAACACTTAATTAGATCTAAAATCTCATAGTTTTACAAAGTATTAAGCTACATAAAATTACCTCCATTTTCAACATTTGGTATCAGAGCTAACAGTTGGGTAGAGTTTGGGGAACCTTTCTCTTAAAACTTTAAAGATTTTTTGGCTATAGTGGGAGCTTTTAGTATTGTGTTATTGCATATTTTTAAAAGAAGTATGTTACAATGTATTTGGGTTGATGGTTGTAAGACCTATTATGGCTTGCTCAATCCCTGAAAGGAAAGGTCTAGTAAGAGGGGAGTTCTCCTAGGTGGTAAGGGGAGGGCAGTTGGGTTAAACTAGTTCTTGGGTTAGAGTTAGTGGATTAACCTTTAGTGGTATTTAACACATGGTTTTATGCTAGTTGAATTGGTCCATGGTTTTGCATGTATGGATAATATTCATTTAGGAGATGGTTATCATGATGCCATGGATAGCTTGGTTACATGTTTCAGTGGGAGTTTTTTTATAGTGATGGTTTGATGTTTATCTTGTTGCCAGGTATAGCTTGATATCATAGTTCAATGGGAGCTTTGGTAGGATATGGTTATCTTCATGTGATTTGAAGAGGTTTTAACATCTTGTTTCATGGAAGACCCTCAGAGTCTTTGGTAAAGGTGTTATTGTTCTTCCTTTGGAGAGGATGTAGTTCTTTTTGGTTTTGAGTATTAATCATTTTTCTTGGAGCTTCATGATTATGCAGGTTGCATTTGAAGTTGGAATGGATTGATTGGTGGGTGCTCATGGATACTAGAGAGACTTGGGTTGGGCTAGATATTTCTTATGTTAAGAGATATATGTTAGAATAGTTACTTGTAACAAAAGCTTTTTCAACAGTAAAGACCAAGAATCCTGCACCTATGAATGGATGAGTCCATCATAGACCTAATGAGAAGGTTTCTATTGTATGAAAAATATAATCTTGTATCCCACTCTTGGTCTACTCGACAAATAAAATGATCTAAGAGGTGTTTCCCGCTTGATATTAGATGCATTATTAATATGTATCTTGTCTTCTCTTATGCATTAGTATTGAGAAGTAGATGCATGATTTTATGTATTTCCATTGTCCTCCTTGCAAGATCTTGAACTTGAGTTAGTTCTAAGGATTTGGGTAGGAGAGGTATAGGAGATAGTTAGTGGCTTTGAGCATATTCCCTTATGTTGTGGGAATGTTTGGATAAGTTTGATCTACTTTCTGTGAGAGTTTTACATCTAATTTTTGCCATGTTTCACTATAAGTTGAATGGTTAGATGTTGATATCCTTTCAGTTTGGGAGTGTTGAAGGATATCTTACTTTATACAATTTGACACTATGATAGAGGAGTTATCCACGTCATTTATGTGAAGTGCTATCTAGAGGACTTGTTAATGTTGTGATCTTGTTTTCAAATTTGACATTACCTATGCAGCGAGAGTTCTAGAAGGTATATCTGTTATGTATGAGAGGAGCACCTCTCTTGGATTGGTTACACTTTACTATAGTGAGTTACTTCAGAGGTTTATTTATTGCATGTCTATGTGTGTTGTTACCTTGAAGTCTTATTTTGCAAGATGGTGGATATACAAGGACTTGTTTGCAAATTGGTATCACAATCTCATGGAGAGCTTGGATACACAGGTTTGGTGTGATCTTATGACAGTGATGTGGTTTTGTTTGTGTACATCATGATGCCATGGCTTGCTCAGTATCACAGCTCAGTGGGAGAATTTGGAAATGATGTGGATCTATTGTTGATTTTGGATAGTTATCTTACAGATAAGTTGGTGCAGGAAGCTCATTGGTCTTGAGTCTTGTACTTGATTTATAATAATGATTCCTTGTTTAGAATAATTGCAATGTATAATTTCAAGTGGGAGAATGTTGGGAATAGGATGCCATTTAATTGAAATCTTAAACATATTTCATGTATCTCTTTAGTCCTTGGAAAGTGTTCCCCAACACTAGGATTAGAAAGAGATTAAATTCGAATGAAATGAACATGTAAATTGACATTTGTAATTATTCCT
>VDFB02120063.1:0-23321 GCA_007258455.2 Sequoia sempervirens | reverse complement strand
GGGTATAGGAGGGAGAGACTTGCGAGAGAGAGGGGGGAGTGGGAGAGAGATAAAGGGTAGAGGGGAGAGAGGGAGTGGGAGTAGAAGGAAGAGACTTGAGAGAGAGAGAGGGGGGAGTGGGAGAGAGATAAAGGGTAGGGGGTGTACAAGGGTTAAGGGTAGAGGGGAGAGCGGGGGAGGCGGTAGGAGGGAGAGACTTGAGAGAGATAGGGAGAGAGATCTTATGTTGCATTTTTTTATGTTTTATTAATGTGTACAATAATTTTATAATTTTATAATACTTAATTTTCAAATTTACATAGTTGAATCCCATGGAATAATTCGATCGAACAAATTATATAAGTTGTATATAAGTGTATATAATTCTTGAGCTTAAGAATTCCATGAAACAAATATAAGTTGTATATAATTGTAATTTAGGAAAAATGATTTAAAAAAAAATCACTATGTTTGAAATAAGGATTGAAAGCATATAATATGGGTTTACATGCAACCAAAAAAAGTGAGAGTTGATGCTATCAAACATTCTTGTACTTAAGAATTTTCCATCGAACAAATATGTACATATAATTGTAATTTACAAAAAATGATTTACAACTAAGTACAAGTTACTATAAGTTCTCATTTGAACATGTATAGGGTTACAAGTGAACTTGAAAACCATGGATATAATCTAAGTCAAAGATTCTGGTTCAGCACGCTCTTCAATAACATGTAGAATTTTTTGGTGATCATCACTATCTAGTCTCCATTTTCTTCGCCACGCATGAACCTGCGATGGAGATGTAGGACTCCAGCAATTATTAAGGACTATATTGATATAGCTTATTATCAGGTTGATAGTCAACAAAAATGAATCCCATGTATTTAACAAATTTGACTTGCTTTTAGATATGTCCCTTGTACTACAACGGTAGAACCTCAGATGGTGCAAACATGAACCTAAGGTAAGACATATGAACGCAGGCAATATTTTCATGCACAAGGTTTGTACAATATATATATTTAATAAGTTTATAATGTAATGTGCACATGTGAATACAATGTACATATATAAATTTTAAATTCAAAACTCACCTGTGGGAAATAACATTCCATCACTTGTTTTAGGTCTCGCCATTTATTCCTCTCTTCTGTGCAACGCAATAAATAATAGCTAACACCTTCAATGTTTTCAGGCTCTGTTATGACTACAAAAACATCTCCTATACACCAAATTTACACAAAAAAAATCTAAAAAAATTAGAAATTTGTCTCTAAAGATCGTTAACTAGATATATATAATAAAATTTAAATTATTGAAAACTTACACGTGTACCTTTTCTAACCAATCCTGAAATATGGTCATAATCAATTGAAATCAAAGGAATGTCTTCAAATCTTTCTTCCTCGTCTTCATCATATGTTTCTAAAACAAGTAGTGGCATTGTATCCCATTTAGCAACATATCCAAGTTCTTGATTGTTGCATGCATAATCAGAGTTTCCTTCAATGCACTCAGTGCAAAAACAAGAGTAATCCCTTGTGTCTAATATCCATCTATGGCGACTATCTGAACTCCTAACACAATGCAAAGATCTTGTTTTTTCTACTCCTCTACATCCACATGCATCGATCTTTCTATCCGACGCCTAGATACATATTTACAATAAAAACTTATGTAACAAATAGTATATATTTTAAATTTAAATAAATTCAAATTTTGATTTAACAAATACTATGCCCATATCTCCCCAAACACTTATGTGGACGTGGTCATTTAGAGCCCTCAAGATGTAGCTTCACTACATTTGATGCAAAGTGTTTCTCAGATCATTCAACAACATCATGCAATGGTTCAGATGATCTTCGGATAACTCATTTGATGTATTCTTAAAGCTCGCTTGATGCAAGTGCCCCGCTCCATCATGCCTCACTTCCTTTTCTCCATGCCCACTCTAAAAACTCCAAACATGTGGTATTTTGTAGATTTTATGATATCTACAAAGTGCATAGAATAATGAAGATTTGAATTGTGCCACACATCCATCTAACCATACAAAAATGATTTTCAAATTTGACACCCCTACTTCTCAAATTCTCAAAAAATATTGTAAAACAATGTTGGACAAAAAGTGTGTCATGCCCTTTATCATCACTAATATAAAAGTGATATTCTTTTTTAATGGCTCGTTCTTCATCTGTACTCTCAACACCATCCAATTCTGATTGTGCATGTCGATAACACACATGAACCATAATAGTGATCTGCTTTGAAAAGTAATACTCTGATTGAATCTCCTTTTGATGTACAAAGAAGTAATTTTCTGCAAAGTCAACTACTGATAGAACTGTTCCATGTGGGAAAGTATCTCTCAATGTTTGGAATTGTTGTGCTTGCCACTTAGCAAAAAATGAATGATGTATGTATGGTCGTATCAAATTTTGAAAATCTTCCATAAATTTTCCAATGGGAATCTCCTCTTCTACATAGATCAACCTTGTGGATTCTTTCCCAAAATTTGTTTGTAACTTTACATACTTGTACCTGTGTCAGTAAAATATGTGAATAACTAATAAACCACAATTTTGATCAATGAAACATTACATCAAAGAGAATCCAAATAACTTGATCTATGAGAAATTGAAACAAATAAAAATCTCTAAAAATAATACTTACCTCTTGCAATTTACTATCTTTGTTAGGTCAGTATCCTCAATTCTTGAAGGAAATTTAGCCAAATTTCCACATGTCTCACAAATTCCTTTTATGCAATTTATTTGAGGTCCATTTTCATGATCACATAATATATACTTTATATGCTCATCCATACCAGTAGAAGGAAGTGATCTTGACCCCTCTCCAACAAGCATTGTTTGAACTTGGGTCTCCTCCCTAACTTCAAGGTCCATCTGTTCGTCAACGGATTTGTTTGATCAAATATCTAGATTTGGCTCGACTGCTGCTTGAGGAATCCCTAGAGCATAAAACATAAAAATAATTTGAGAGCATTGAAGTGATGACAATAAAATATGAAAGACACAAAACACTCTAAATATTGAAACAAAAAGAATTGGCTTAAGGAATTGGAGTCAAGGATCATATAAACATTGCAACTTGAATGACCAAGATGACTTGAGGATATTTAAAAGTATTTATAGTCATTTAAGTGCAATGATGGTTAGAAACCTTCAAGGTAAGAGTACTAAACACACACTTGAGAGTGAGAGAGAGAAGAAACAAGCATGCACCTTGTTTCTTTCTATGATAATTTTCCAAGTTTTGATCACGCCTCTTTTGTTCTTCTTCTTTTGACAATTTTCGCTGAGATGCATTTTTTCTTTTTCTTTGTTGTCCCATTTTCTTCTTCAACTTAAAGATGACTCTAAACAAGTCCTCTACCAACTTAGTTAAATTATCCTCCAAATTTTGCCTTGATTGATAAAAATGAAAAGTTGTCCAGCTCCAATATTTGCCTCCTTGATAAATGTGCAAAAACTTTCCTCCAAAATATATGATCCAAGGACCAAAAAATTATTCAAGTGTACATGGAATAACTAGATCCTCTTAGCTCTAAATGGAACCAAGTCAAAACAAGCATTCCCATTGTGGAATTTATATTTAATTCATAGGCATGCACAACATATCTAGTAATTTTAGAATTTTGGTAAAGTGTCAAAAAATGTATAAATATTAGAGGTATAATTTGAATTGAATTTTCTTAATTATATTTGAATTGAATTTCAAGTTAGTTGTCGAAAATGTATAATAGAGACTATATAATTTGAATTAAATTTTCTTAATTAAACATTTGAATTGAATTTCAAGTTACTTGTAAGAAACGTATAATAACTCGATATAATTTGAATTGAATTTCAAGCATTTAATAAAAGATTATATCTTGTTCTCAACTCAATGGTTCATTGTTAAGCTGCTTTTAAAAATATCGGTTGCATCACACGAATGAACTTAATTATAAAGTGGCATTGATTTCCCTAAAATTCTACTAGAGATCAAATGTATATTGAATATAAGGAAATGTAAGTTGTAAGAGATCATAAAATAAGAAAAACATGTATGTATATTGAATATTTAAAGCTAATTGCATACATATATTATGTAAACATGTTTAAACCATAAGCAAACATATGTACATATATGTAAAAGAATTCAATACATATAAACATAACACATATTATAAGCAAAGCGGCAAATGTATGTATATATCATATAAGAAAATATATGTACATATATCATAAAAGAAAAATGTAAATTAAAGATCATTTAATGTCAAATACTAAAGATCAAAAAACAAGCAAATGTATGTCTATCATATAAGCAAGTGTAAGAGATCATCAATTATCAAATACTATTTTAAAGATCATCATATATAATCAAATACACATGTGATAAAGATCATAAATCTAGAATGCATGGCCTAATAAGAATGTCTACTCCTAGACGAATGGCCATCTGAATGAGAAATCCATTCCGGCCCGGATGGATGTCGGAGCCCCAAAATAAAATTGTGTACAAGATGTTAAATACATGGTTAATTTTTATTAACAAATTTTATGAAAGTTATTTTTAAAATGAACTTGTATTTTTAAATATCAATCTACAACTTGTATTTCTATCTATATGCATAAATATATATTTTATGAAAACTCACATGTCCAATCGATATGATTCATCCACGAGCGTCACATCGACAGCACACGATCCGACCAAGGCTAGGGAGGATATGAGGTATGTCCACCTATAAATAATCTATATACACACATATATATCAACTTTAAATGAATATCTAGTTAAAAAGAAATTTAAAAATAATGAAAAGAATTGAAACATGCACATGCATCACATACATGCACATCATCCCCGATATCGGATGACCTAAGTCCTTCCGAACATCTCACTTCACCCATGGGACTAAAATGATCAAGCTTAATTTAATCAATATTTGCATCCATCCGATTCATCCCATGTCGTACGTAATGATGAATGTAGAGGACTATGAAGGATGCACCGTGATGATGAACCAAACCAATCAACATATCAAGAAACTCCATAGTCCGGTAAGTAAACCGCAAACCCAGGTGGATTCTGATGCGAACTAGTGGTCGGCTGAGAGTGATGGGATCCTGGAACTGAATGACCTCTATGTCTCAAATGATCTCTAACATGCTCTATACCGATCCCATTGTCTGATGCAATGTGGGAATATGCCTCCAACAGGTCCTCAGCCAAACAATGTAGAGTCATGCGTGACATATCTCCTGTAAGTGCATCAAGCTGTGTAGGAGTAGGGATGCCGACCATTGTAAAAGGATCCATGGTGGTCCACTGTGCTAAAAATGGTGTGGATCAGAACAGTTCAGACATCAAATACTAACCCACACGACCATCAGATATCCCAGTGGTGGCAGCCGAATGTCACTCCATGTAAGGTCAATTGCTTCCTTTGGGAAGCAACAAATAACCTCATCTCACATGGGGCTAGAGTCAGGTGATAGTAGGGAGACCTATCACCAACTAATACCCTAAACATTGGGGTGGTCTATCTGCTTGACGATAGGTGGGCCTATCAGCAATCCTACCACGCCCCTGACCAACATATGGTGGAATGTCTAGGTAGTTAACTTTGAGGCCCAAATGGACCTTAGCATACAACTGCTGAACAAAATACAATGGAATATGGTCATTGTTTGGGTATATACCATGTGCTGCTAGAAATTATGGGTAGATCAATGAGGCCATAGCATGATCAATACATCTAGTGACCTGGTATCCCCTAACCTTACACACATTTTGATAAAATGGAAAACAAGTGGCTTTTATCATTTCTTTGGTAACACTATCTTGTATTTTTTTAAGGGGAACATCACCATGTACTTCTTCCCACATGCAGGAAAGAATAGCAGTCACTCTGTCTGGGGAATATGCACTAGTCCTCTCAAGTTCATCTTTTAGTTTTTCTATACTATGCAATATTAACATGCATGGTTCACTATATATCCCTGGGTTTGCACCTTGTGCTAATGAATCTCTTAATTTTTTATCTCATTACTAGTATTTGCAAACAAAGATTCTAGCACAGGTGAAACATGATCTACATTTTCCATGTTATATATATACAGTACACCTAAAAAAACAATAAGACTTTGGTAAATAATATATCTAGATAAAAAGAATACAAATCTAAAATAGAACTTGTAATTTAATTCATCTACTCATCAATAATATTTTCATACTATTAACTTGATTTAAAAAGAATTGGAAGACAACTATAATCTATAACATAACATCCTTAAATGGTTCAAATTTTAAATGAAATGATGAAAGAAAGAATAAGAATACAAAGATTAAATTATAAAATCATTTGAAAATAATTGGGGATAAAAATATTTAATCTAATAGTTGTCAACATAAATGAACTTCAATTATATAGCCTTGAGAACATCAAAAAATTATAGAACATCAAAAATGCATCATTAAATGTATATTAACATCATCTACACTCTAATTAAAAACATTAAAAACAACACGGAACACAAAGAGATGAAATTAAAAAGTTCCAACTAATGATGTTATAATAATCCTCCCCAAGTTGATCCTCTCATCCCAATCATCATACTTAATGTTTTGGTACTTGAATGTGTTGGTACTTGAATCATGTTTTGGTACTTAATGCTATGTTTTTTAAGAGGAAGCATTTTCTCTTTCTATTACTATAAAGATTATTCTTGTTTTTGTAACTTAGTATTTCTATTTGTAGATTTTCAACTTTTTATTATGTAAATCATTCTTTGATACCCAAGTAGTCTAAAGGATTTCTTGAATCTTATTTAGTTTTTAGATTTAAGTGCTTTCTCATTGTCTAATTTCTTAATCAAATCTAAACATTGTTCGATCCTTATTTCCTTCTAATACCAAAATCATCCTCTTTTCCTAACTATAATAAGTCATAGTTCGATCCCACCATGGTTGTGAATCAAGCTAAAATTGGTATGATTGGGAATATGCATGATACTAAATTTATCATAATGGAATAAAGACATACATATAAAAATCAAACACAATTCAATTTCTATTAAAAAATTTACATATCCATTTTTTGTTGGATTTTAGGATCCTAGATTTGAGATGCACAATGTTAAAGGAGATCCCATGACACATTCAAGGTTCTTTAGTGCTACATATTTGGATTTTGTGTATGATGATAAGTTATTGGCTAAGTTCTTCCCATGAAATTTAATAGTATTATCTTCCATTTGGGTCTATTTTTTAATATTGAAATTGGCCAATGCAAATATTGGGAATGTTAGATTGAAGCTTATTATTTTAGATTTTTTGACTGTAAACAAGAATCGACAAAGTATATACATTCTTAACATTTTCATGTGCAAGTGAGATGAAAGTTGAGAACTAAAGTTGTTAGAGGCTACCACACTTAATTATGGATCTTCTAATGCTTCATCTACATCATCCTACCCTTGTAAATTTGAAAAGAAAAATTATTTCCAAAAGGATAGTAAAAAATAATGGAAATGACCATTGTACAAACTATACATTATAAACAAGTTTCTACATAATTATGACTCTAAAGTCTTTAACTTTTCCTTTGTAAATGTAGCTTCCAAAATCTCTACTTAGTGCTTGCATGATTACATTCTATTAGGCCATTAGATAAATTCCAAAGTTATTCCCTAAAAAGATATAATGAGAAAGAATTTGTTATTAAGTTGTAGAGTTAATTGTAATTATACTCAACATTCTTTTATGTGACTAAGGAACAATTGATTAAGGATTTGATCTCATAAAAAAAAATTAGGGTTGAGGGGTTAACATTAAATAATAAGCCTAATTGTTCCTCCTAATGAAAATTTAAATGTTTTACACTAAATAAATCTAATAAAATGGTTTTATATGAGGGTCATGAGATTGAGGCACATATACATGTTGACGAGCTTGAAATCATTGATTCACCTATGTATGTGAGGAATGATAATTTGTTGGTATTAATAAAAATTATATGGGTACTTATTCTTCTTCTTATGTAATAGTGATTGAATTTTATAGAAATTTCTATGGACTAACTAGTATTCAAACTTAGGACCTCCCCATTTGGTGTTAGGATGCTCTACTATTGAGCTAATGGCTCACACAGATGAGTCTTTTTATGACTTAGGTGTGTATCATTTCTCGAACACACTCCCTTGAGCCACAACATAGGTGTCAAATGCACCTAGCTTGGCTCTAATACCATACAAGAATACCAATTATGAGGACCTCCTATAAAAATATGACATGAAAAATCGTGAACAATATTTAAAAGATAATCCATAGTCTATCTTATTATTTATGCATATTTTCTAGGACCACCTATGCCCAAAACACAAAATATTTTTTGTAAATACACCAATTAGATCTTATAAAATGCATTACTTTAGATCAAATTATATCATAAAATTAAATATAATTAATGATTTTCTTTAAAGGAAAGAGGTTAAATTCCTAACATATGTTCTAGTGGGTCTGATTATGACAAGGTGGGAGGATTGTTGTAATGGGAAATAAATTGCTAGAAAGCTAACTGCTAAATGTACACCTTAATGCATTACCTCTATTGTGACCTAATATAGACTCCATGTCATAAAACACAATTGAATCCTATTAGTTCCAATTATTTTAGCAAAGAAGAGATAGAGGAATTTCCAACACAAGGCATAATTCAATCATAATATAATAAAACCATTAATCCATAGTTCTATGTATAAATGGAGTGTTGTAGAGGAAAAGATACACATTTAATTTGGTAAAAGGCATAACTCAACAATACTAAACATATAGTAGAATATTGTACATAATTCTTAGGATTTTTTCTTATTTGTGAGAAATGCAAACCTTCCATGCTAATTTTCTCTAAAACACACAAATATAGGGGGTAGTGTAATATCCCACCCTTTCCTAAATTTTTCCATAGGGAGTGATATGATAATATCCCAACAACTCTATGAATTTTAAAATTGAATGTTATGGACTATATTAAAATTATTTTGTGGACTAATAAACTAAAGAATATTCTTGATATTTAATTACACATCTCTTGAGAAAAACAATGATTTAATAACTTATGAGTATTAAATTAGATTTCTTCATGAGTATAATTTAAAGAATTATAGTCATGATTCTGTAATTGTCATGTAATAGACATAAATATCATTCCTTTTGTTGGTAAAACTACATATTTAGAGTAATATAATGAAGGTTAAATTTAAATGGTTTATCTAGCACTCAAATAACTTTCATTCTAGACTAATAGTTGATTTTAAAAATTTTATACAATGATTATTGATTATATTTAATAAAAAATACTTGATAGTCCCACCAAGTTATTAAGGGTGCAAATCAACTATTGACATGGACTAAACTATTGCAAACAAGGTAAATATATACTAGGAGTATCAACTAATGGTGAAGCACTTTAAGTCTAATCAAACATACAATATACCAAATAATATTAGTGAAATAGTGGAGAAAATAAATAAATATTCAAACCTCATGAACACTAGAATTATAATATGGAGAAACGCTTTCAAAAAATCCCACTACTTCAAAGAGAGCAAGAAACTTTATTAATATTCATAACAAGATTATAAATAATCCAATCCACTAACTCCTCTTTAGTCTAATGTTTTGCTATTTCTACATAACACTATTTAAACCTTTTATGTCATACATTAATCATATATAGAGCAAGGAAACAAGAAATGATCAATTAATTTTATGTAATGAGGGAAAAAAATTTGGTCCATTAAGAAAAGAACCCATGCCCCACTATGCATTGAACATGTACACAAAATATAAACGAACTAATGATATAGCACCTTAAATCCCATAACCTTGATAGTAACCACTCCCAATACTAGTGCTTTATGATGAAGATTTCAATTACAATAAGTCTCATCTATTATGAAAAGATGCTCCACTCTTCCCAATGTAACTCCTAGTACAATAATCATCATTATCTCCTTATTTAATTTTATTATAATAATATCTTGAGCCCATTGTTTACCTTTTTCATTTTTTCACATAACACACTATAAAAATTTTGAGCCTTATTTTCACTTCTACAGAGTCTCTCGAGAGTTTTAATGGTGTCCAAATTGATATTTTAGATTAATGTACCAAACTCATTAATATTTTTAATTTTAAGAAAATATTAAAATCAAAGCTCTAGACTGTAATTTATGCCCTTTAGAAAGAATTTTGAAAAAATCAACATTAAAGATAAGATTTTAAGTGAATGGAACACTAATCCCAACTTACACCAACCAAGTACAAATGGGTATTTAGCTTCATGGAGATTCATTCATGGTTGGTGATGGTGCATGAGCAGGCTAATAGAGGAAGAAAGACCATATGTTCATTAAGAAGAAATTGGGAGAAAAAATAAGCCAAGTTTAAATTTGTAATGATAAGAGGATCTTGATTGAATTATATATATATATATATATATATATATATATATATATATATATATATATATAGTTCATATGAGAACCAAGGATAACATACCAGAGTAAATAAGCTTCGATAATAACTTGGAATCTTGTAAGTATGGGGAAGAAAAATATATCAAACTAAATGCACTACCAAAAGATAGATCAATTGGGATTTTTTTATAGGAAAGTGTGATATTTAATTGAAATCCTAATGTATTAATGTTGTATCTTCAACAATCTTGGAATGAGTACTTGGATGCCTATGTTGTCAAAAGATATTATTATTTTACTATTAATTCTCCTCATGTTGAAATTTCTGTGAACTAGTTAGGATGCAAATCTCCGCCACTAAGCTACCCACCCACTTTATGACAAGTCAATTTACAATTTAGGTATGCTAATTTTTTTGACACCTTCTTCACATTGTGAGATATTACCAAATAATTATAATGGTCATTTGGTTTTGTGGATCATACCAAGGGAGGGTGTGTTTATTGATCTTACTCACCAATAAAATGTATGCATTGAATAATTTTTGTTTTTATCATCATTTTATCACATATGCATATTTGAGGTTTATTTAAAATTGACTTTCAATGATATGTTGATTGAAACTATAGGATACATTATTTTACCTTAATTTTTGGTCAAAAGATGAGGGAAGTTCTTATTCTAGTGTCATATTCTTTTCTTCTCTTTAGATGTATCTCATATTTTATTTGGGTATCCATGGATAAAGCAAGATCACAAATATCATTCTATGTCATGCCATCAAGGTATCAAATATGTTTGAACACTATAAAGAGGTTACAATTGCAAGAGATCCCAGATATGCCTTTATTTTAGATTAAGCTTCATTTAACCTTAAAAAATTTTAAGAACATACATATGATCCTCTATATAAGTGCAAGGATTCTCTTTGCCTAATTTGTAAAATTCTCTAAAAAAGGAATAAATAATGGAAAATCAATACAAGATGCAACAATTTAGAATTCAAAGGGTTTACAATTATTAGAGCCAAAGTAGGTTATATGTGGTTTTATATTATAAAATGATTCCATGAATCTATAAGGCCAAAAAGAACCATAAGCATTGCAAACTTTAGTTTAGAAGCATAAGGGATTGGATATTTTCATTCCTAAACATGGTTTTCATAAAAAAAAATTACTCATGTAGCAAACACACTATATAATTCACAAAGAAGATTAGGGTTTTTAGCGTCATTTGTTAAATGGAGATATTTTATTGTAATGTACGTAATCAATGATATGATTCTTGATTTTTTATAAGATTTAATATTATAGCACCTTAAAAAATCAAGCTATAACTTTCATGGTTCACTCCTACATGTATGAAATTTGCATTTTCATCTACAAGTTTGACCCTAAATTTGTAGTTTTAAAATTATTTTATGAGCTTGACCCTACATTTCTAGTCTTTAGGAATGTATTTATCTCCATTTTTTAGACTATGTTGAGAGCCATTATAATATTTTTTTGCACTAACTTTTAGAGGAAACTCATTTTTCCTTACTCAAACCCTTGGATTATGCAAAACGGGGAAGCAAAATACTATATTAAAAATGCTTTAAAAACTTTCAAACAAGTGCAATTTGAATTCAACAAATTTTAAAAAAATTGCATATAGGGTTTTGAAATTAAATAAATACATGCATTTTGAACTCAAAAAAACATGGAATTTTAAATACCTCATGCTCAATAGTGGTCGGTATGCAAATTGGAATGATGAAGTTTGAAGAGAGGACCCGAAAAATGCTTTTTCCGGTGAGAGAAACTTTGTTGGGTCGTCGTTCGGACGATGTTCGCCGTGCACAGAGACAGTGACTGGTAAATTCACAGTAAAAATATGAAAGTGAAAGCCTTTTTTTTTATTTTGTCATATTCAAGGGGTTCGGCCGAACCTGGGTTTGGCCGAACCCACTTAAATATTGTTTTTTTAATGCGCTAGTGATTGGTTCGACCGAACCATGGGTTCAGCCGAACCCATTTGATAGGAAGAGTTTAAAAAATATGAAATTTCATTCCTCATCAAAAGTGTAAACCACTTATGTGGCTTCACCCATTTATATTGGTGGAAAGTTGACAATCTCCTTTAAAAACCCTTTTCATTTCATCAATTTTGGGTAAGAAAAAGTCATTAGCCACATACCCTACAAATACCCATCATATTGCCACTTTTTAGCCCATCATTATCTTTCACATACCCTTGGCTGGTAATTACTCACAAACACATAGGTGGCTATGGCGAAAGTCATGCCTCGAAATGGGCTTCCCACTCAACCATATCAAAGTTATACCTCCTGATAACTTTAATAAGGTGCCACAAAGGAGAATGTTCGTTCATGATTCATGAGACAAGCAAAGCTTCGTATGCTTAGAACTCATGAACAAATAGGATGACCAGTACCACAGGCATGCAAGCTATGTTATGCAAGGTGGCCATGCGAATGCAAAAATATAAAATGTAAAAATGTAAAATACAAAATATGTTAAAAGGAGTCTTGTTAAGTTCATACAAGGTCTATAACTTAGGTAACATTGTGTCTAATGTCTCCAAGAGAGGACCAATAAAAGAATAGAATATTCACAACTTAGGAGATGTAGTATGTTTCATCAGGCCACCAAGAGGAATGTAATATGCTAAGATAGGTCATGCTTATGAAGGACATCATACCCAATGTCATCCATAAAGTGACAAACACATCGTATAAAGTAACAAGGCTACATTAAGAACTAAGAATGAAAATGAATAATTCCAATGTATGCCCCCACTTTAAAGGAATTGCTACACACCGTTTTATGACCAATTACCTTAAAGTAGAAAAATGGAAAATGCAAAAAGAAAACAAGACATGAGAGCCAACTTGGAAAGCCCCTATGACAATTCATATGTTTTCGAGTAAGGTTGTGTCATGTAAACGAAAAGGAACAAAAAAATAGGGGTTTCCCCCAAGAATGGAACACACCAAATACATCAGGGATCTATGTATTTGGGGTCAGTATGTTCATTGCTGCAATGTTTTTATGAAAGAGCTCAGAACTATCATTATTCCTTGAATACATAGAACTGGAAGAATGACACAAAGATAGTGAGAAAAAAAGAAAAAAAAAGTTTGTTTTGGGTCAACATGGAAGAGACATTGTAGTCTCAATGCTTTTCATCATCCCCAAAAGGAGAAACACAAGCAAAAAAAAAAGAAAAGGAAAAATCATAGGAAAAGCTTTTGGGTCAACCTGAAGGAGACATTTTGGTCTCAATGCCTTGCATCATCCCCAAAAGGAAAAACACAAGGAAAAGACAAAGTAAAAGGAAAAGGGACCGATTGGGTCAACATGGAAGAGACATAGGGAATCTCTACGCTTTGCATCATCCCCAAAAGGAAAACACAAAACAAAAGTGAAAAAAAGGAAAGGACCTTTTGGGTCAACATGGAAGAGACATAGGGTGTCTCTACACTTTGTGTCATCCCCAAAAGGAAAACATAGTACAAAAGCATAAAGAGAGAGAAGATCAAACACACATTATGGGGGAACACGATACACACATACAAAAGAAAATGTAAAATGCTTGTAATGCAAATAAAAGTCCACTATCAACCAATTTATGGGCTTCTCAATCTCAAGGGGTATAAGTAGAAGGGAAAAATGCAGTTAAGAGACAAGCAAAAATGCATTACTAGGAAAAGGCTAACAACTTTGTTCCCCCACTAAGTGTAAGGTAAGAATGAGCCAAGATGGATGATGGGAAGGATCGTGCAATAGTGAGAATGAAGAATTCTACAACTTTCACATGATAAGGGGGTTTGGTTTAGGGAATTATGGGATGATAGGATAGCAATCGGTATCAGTGAAGTGATACTTGTTCAGTATGTCCTTAAATGGCCGACATTCATTAGTTTGATGGCCAAGAACACGATGATATTTGTAATATGGTATGTTAGAATCTTTAAGATGCATGACCAACCTATTCATAGGTGGTAACAAGATAAGACCTCTATTTAAAATAATTTGGAGTTTCCTTTCACATTCAGGTGGTGTATGGAGAGGGAACTTTAGTTTTTTCAATTTATAAGGTCGTTTACATTTACTAGATTCACCTTTTTCATGGATTGAAGGATGAAGAGGACCCATAATGATCCTAGAATGCTTGTCATTAGAAGCATGTATGGGTTGTTCACAAGGGAGGAGAACATTCGAGTTAGGAGGGGAATCAAAGATCATTGTGCCATCATCCTGAAGTCTCCAATATTCAAAATGAGGCTTGTTTTCATGAGGATCTTGATATCCTAATCCTGTTGTGTTCTCATCAGTTGTATTTTTTTTTAACAATTGGTGAATCTCATGTTCAGTGGTTTTGTCACATCCTTGTTTTCTCAAGATAGTAAAACCCTTGCCATATGTTTCTTCAAGTTTAATTGTTTTGTTTGTAACTTTGTTAGCATAAAACAGTTTAGGAGTTGTGGTTGTTGTATCTAATCATTTTCTTGTGAGGGTTGTAACATATTATCTTGTGGTGGGTTAGGAGGATTAGGGTGGTAATATATCACTTTTGTTAAGGGCGGAGGTTGATTTTCTTTATTTTCTTCCATTTGTGACTGACGATCAAGGAGATGATGACAACGCCTACACTCCCTAGGACTGTGGTTCCATATAATTCAATGTTGAAGTTGCGTAAGTGTAAGAGCAAGATGATCCATCATAGGTTTTTTTTCTTCCCGTAGAGGAGGAACAAAAGGAAGTGAAAGATATGGGTCAATCACTTTCTCTTTTGGTTTATAAACTTGTTTAATGCAATGTGGGATGATGGGGTTGGTTTCATTATCCCTTGGGCATTTAGACGATGAGGGTGAGGTGTTTATGCTTGGTTGCTTGTGAAGTTGCATTTTTTGTTCAGGTTTGGAGTATTGCTGAAGAATTGTCCCATGTAAGATAGGCATGGAATAAGTGGATGGGGACATGTGGTGAAGAGAAAATTTTCCTATTCATTTGGCTTTGAACTTTTGATAGGAAATGAAAAATAAATCTTTGTGAGGGGTGATGCGTTCCATAGGTTTAGGCCAAAAGGATTCTAAGGAAAAATTAAATTTAAAAAGGACAATGGATAAAAGCCACTATGTTGTATGGTAAATATCTCATTGTCAAGTGGAAACTTCAAACATTTGTGAATTAATGAGGAGATAGCTCCCATCGAGCGAAGCCAAGGATGGCCTAGTTGTAGACGAAACTGATCCAATTGTGGAATGATAGAGAATGTTACATCCAAAGTCTTAGGTCCTATCTTTTGTGTAAGTATGATCAATCGAATCATAGAGCACACAAAACTAGTATTTGTTTTAATCCATGTTGTTGGTTTATCATAATTATCTTGATAGAGATCATGTAATATCAAAAATTCTTTCGTGATCACATTCTCGCCACAGGTGAGATCTATTAATATCCCATTGGTGGGCTTATCATAGATGCGGTTGACTATGCAAAGAGGACCATCAGAAAGGTTTTTAAGTATATTCATGAGAAGAAAAGGTAATATCAAGAGATTTTCTTTTGTGGCCCTTACTAGGGATAACGTTTATCATTCCCACCATTTCATCAATAGGATTACTATGTGTAACAATTGGAGTAATATCATGTAGTTCATCAGTTGTATCGACATTCATAACATCATTATTTGAAGATTCACTGGCTTTGACAAATGAAACATTGTGCTTAGGCATGGGATTGTTAAAGATTTGCAAATTCTAATTGGGGGGAGCAACTGATTTATTTCCTTGATCATTGACACCCACAATGGATAGATGACCAGAATCAATGAGGTATTGTACTATATCCTTGACACGCTTGCATTGTTTTGTGTCATGTCCATTTTGGAAATGAAAATGAAAACAAGAATTTAGTTAAAGGTGGGGGTAAAGGTTTGGTAGGGTCGAGGGGTTTGACTATAGGAAAAGTGATCATCTATTATTGCAACAATTGATTCATTGTGATATGGAGGGTATTAGGTAAAGGGGTAAACTGTCTCTTTAGGTCCCCATAGGTAAAGGGCACGATTGCTTTAATTATGACCACTTGATTAGGCACAAGTTGAGTTGGTTGTGGAGGGGAGGGATTGAACTGTAGAAATGCTATGCTTGGTTTTCTAAAGTTCTACGTACTGTTTTGGTTGCTTTGTTCAAACTTCTCAGCTTGGGTAGAAGTGAATTTTGAATCACGACTAGTAACTGAGTTATGGTAGTCACAAAGGGTTGTGCAAAAATGCATGAAAGAAGGGAATTTAATCATGGTCAAGTTATCCTAAATTTGAGTTTGCAAGTTTTCAATAATCATCTTTTGGAGATGTGAATCAAGAATCTTGACATCTACTTGAGCATACAATGATTGATAGCATGAAATGAAATCAGTGGCTTTTTCATCCGCATTTTGTTTACACCTCATTAAATCAACCATTATCTTTTTGGGAGTCATATGGACTTGGAAATGACTTATAAAGGAATCCAAAAGTTCATTAAATGATCCAATTGAAGGATTCTAGGTAAGTTTGAAAACCACTCCAAGGCAGTGTCCTTTAAAGTCCTAGGAAATAATTTGGCTAACAACTTATCGTCAAGGAAAAAATCCCTGCATAAGGCTATATAGGCATTGAGATGATTAGTAGGGTCTCCTTTACCTTCGTACTTCTCAAACCTAGACATCTCAATTCCTTGTGGCATCAGTGTTCTTAAGATTTCCAAAGATAATGGGCTACTACGAACATAGTAGGTGGGTGTCATAGTTTGGTTTTGGTTAATGGTGGATATTTTTTTTTGCATGGAAGAAATGGTTTGGAAGAGTTGTGTAATGAGAGGGTCAATGTAAGTGGTATGAGGTGGAAGGGAGAATGGTGATGTAGTGTATGTGGTGTTAGGACAAGTGAAGGGGACACTAATAGGGGTGAAGGTGGTGGAGGATGGAACATTCGATGCCACAAAAGAACTAGGAATTCTAGTTGGAATAACAAAAGGAGGCACATGACTAACCTGTTGCATTTTTGTTGTAACTTGAGGGGTGGTATAGGTAGGTATGGATGCTATTGTTGAAAGAGGAGGAATGTGAGATCCTCCTTGGCTCACAACAATGTTTGTTGGTAGAGATGTGTTAGAGGCATGTTTTGTCAACAATTTGTTTCATAACATCTAAGCCCTCATCACTTTCAAGCATTCGATGGACGTTGTCTATAGTTGGAATTGCAGTGGTGGAAATGTTTTCAAGCCACAATTTATGCTACAAATGTGATAAATCCTCATGAATGTTAATGCCTTTATCTTGCGAGAGTGAATTAATGTTTGTGTCAACATGCATTGTATGTGAAGGTAAAGGTGTACTAGTGGTAGTATCCATGCCTAATGCACCATTTTCCATACCAAGAGTAGGATCTCGAGACAACCCAAGGTCCACAGTGAGTGGTGTTATCACGGGATGCCATGAGTCAGGAATTTCTTCTCACTAAAGTATTATCAATAGGGCACCAAACACTAATACAAGTACCAAAAGGGTTGGGGTTAATGCAAATACAATGCAATATAGATGTTCAAAATGAAAATAATAGAAATTTTATAAACTGAAACAAAAAAATAACAATAGAAAACTAAGATGCAGTAAATTCCTAGAGAATGCTTGAAAATGCAATTCAAAATGTGCAGCTGGACTGATTCACCCAAGGTGGTGAATGAGTCCAGGGATGAGATTTTTTTGTATTTTTCAGAAAATTCAAAATGATTTTTATGCTTTTCATATGCAAAATGAAGATGTATATGCAGAATTTCAGTTTTTGGAATGTTTTAAGGTGAAAAAATGAATTCTATATAAGATGTTCACTAATGCAAATGTGTAAATATTAGGATACAAAAACAATGCAAAAATCTAATACAAATATTAATGCTATCAATTCTAGGATGTAAATGCAATGCAAATCAAAAAGAGGATGTTCAATATGCAAGTTCACCAAAATGAACCATCAATTTTAGGGGTTTTTTCTATGTACTTCTCTTGCACTCTTAGGGCTTTTCACCTAAAAGGAGAGAGATAGAACCCAAAATTTGAGGTGGTTCACTCAAAATAAGGAATGTATGATGTATTTATGACTAAATTCAATGATCTAAATGCAGCTAATTGATAGAATTGATTGATTATGAATGAAAAACTAATGAAATATCTAATGCTTGAAAACACAGTGCAATATGCAGAAATGAACTAAGACATAAACAAATGCAAACATAAATGAATGATACTGAATAGAGTGCACCTATAAGTTGAATGATGATCCTGGAAGGCTCTAGAAATTGGAAAAATTCATTGTTGATGACCAGTGGGACTCATTCGCCACTAATGGCGAATTAGTCCTGCTTCTGGTAAACTACCCTGAAACTAGTTTCTAATTGTCAGGAACTGAATTCTGACAAAATAAAATTTTATAGCCTCTAGGTGGGACTCATTTTCCACTAATGAATAATTCCTCCAAAATTCTACAAATTCAAGGGTCAATTTTGTAGTTCCAGATCTGCACTTGTCTGCTTGTGGGGTTGACGGAGTCAAATCTATAGAAAACGGGTTGAATGTTGTCTTCAATCTTGAAGTAGGATTTTGTTGACTTGAATAACTTTGATGACTTGTTGACCACCTTTTGACACCTATTTATTTGCCATATTTTCCTAGAAAACCCGCAAACACACATGCAAAGAGGGGGAAAATGGTTAAGGGTTAGAGTATGAATGATAAAAAAAATTTAAATGAAAACAAGGAATGAATGATGAATAAACAACATTCAAATTTCCTAAACTCACCAATACCCTATTGTAATAGTCTAAAGATATGTTAATTGCTACTCCAAGATGCTTGATATTTTCTTGATCAAATGATGTAATGATGCTTTGAATGAAAGAATACTAATTCAAGGTGTATGAATTAATTAAAATGAATGGGTGTTAAAATGAATGGAAAAACACTTATTTATACACACTTATGCCCTAATTACCCAACAATACAATATCACAGGCTGATGTAAGGTTTTAATGAATAAAAACTTGAAAGAAATTTTGAATTATTTTAAATTTTAAGCCAAGAGGGACTCATTTTCCACCCATGGCGAATGGGTCCCACTCTAGCCTTGCAAGTGGGTGTCAGGAATTAGGTTACATTTAATGTTGTTTTACGGGTTTGAATTCAAAAATACAATTAATTAAGGCATATAAGTGCATAAAGGGGCCAAATAAAGCATAAGAAAGGTGTAATTAGTGATGAAAATCCTAGAAAAGTGCGAAAGCTTGTTACAAGACTTTACAACACTTTGAAATAGGACTTGAAAAGGAATAAAAAGGTGATATTTAGATGAATTATAATAAGATCCTAGAAAAGTGTAGAAATGTGTTACAACACTTGACAACACCTTCACAATACATCATAAGTTGAATATTGAGGACCTAATGTAAATGTTTATGTCACATTGCAACATTAAATCAAAGCAAAATAGGTCAAGCATCACAAGAAAAAGACCTAAATAACCATGAAAATGTTAATGATCCATTTTTTATGGTACATGATGAAATGGTAAAAGTTTCAAAAAAGCACCTGGATTTAATTTAAAGACAATAAAAATCATAGTAGAGGCTTTTGTTCTTTAGTATAAGAATCATTATGCAATCCTTATGAGAAGAAACAAATATAGGGAAGAAGATCCTATAATATGGCATCCCATTACTGAGGTGTTTGTAACTTGAGCTTGTTAAAACACACCTTTTACTCTATCCTTGCTCCACTAATCGACTCCTCACTCTCCCACCTTTCCTTCTTTCTTGTCAGGTCTTATGCAAGCGTGTTTTTTTTGGTCAAGCTCTGTAAATTTTTTACCCTTCAAAGGGTCACCATGCTTCCTAAGGGTAGGATATCCATGCTTCCAACATTCCTCATAAATGTAGGTTGTCTCCTAGTCATATAAAGGGGTAGGTAGCATTAACATGGACAAAATTTTGTTACAAATACTCAAAATACTAAAATATCTTTGTGTAACTCAAAAAAAATTGTTTCACTAAAATGTTGTAGTTGAGCACCCTAACTTTGTGCTTCTAAAAGTCCTACATGGAAATTTCAAATCATTCCCAATTTTTTACAATAGCTTACTTGGCTAGTCCCCTACTTATAACTAAGGTTTCAGGGCCACATCATCAAATATGATGCCACATCAGAATTCTTTTTTTGAGGGGTCCAAAAAGGTCCAAAAAAAGTGAGACTAATAGTTTTGCACTAAGTCATGTTTTATTGGTGTACTGATGTGGTATAACATAATTTGTGGCTTTTTAGATCTAAGGAATACATTTCATTCAATTATGGGTAGTCATCATCAACACTAACAACTTTAAAGTCACAACTATTGGTCCAATATTGCTAAAAATATTGGACATTAAATCAACAAGTGCTATAACAACTATTGGAACATGCTGAAATAGTGGGTCTCTCACCTACCTAAAAAAAAATAATCGAAATAAAACCCATACAATAATAAAAATATAAGTTGAAAAGTCAATTAAATGGTTCCAATGACAAAGCATGTCTTTTGATCTGACTTTCCCACAAAAGTTAACAGTAATAGTTCAAATTACTAAAATATCTTTGTGAAACTCCAGAAACCCATTCCATGTTGTACGTTTCAAAATAATATATTTGTGAGCGTTGTCCACGTTGAGGAAAATTATATTATAACATTAGTAAAAAATTGAACATTTTAAGATAAAGGGACTAATCCAATGAAACATGAATTAAGATAGGCATAAGTAGGAAAATTTGTAAGTGAAGAGAAAGTTTTCATGAGATTTATAAAGGATACTCTAAGAATTTATATCATATCACATGAAGTATTTGCATTATCAAAAGATATAATAATTGCATGGATGACTAATGAATGTGTAAACTTATCACATAAATCAGTGTCCCTAGATATATAAATAACATATGTAGTGTTGTCTCATCATCATCACGAGTTGAAGCTTGTAAGTTACATTTCTCAAAGGAAAATCATTATCATGCTCATACACATCACTATCCCTCTAAGACATGGGTTGAGTAAAAGAAGCATTATTCAAATAGCCAAATGAACAAATTATACAAAATAGAAGAATAAGTGAAAAACAAATACTATGAAGGAAGAAAGATCAAAATTATAATAAAATAATACCTACATAGAAGAAATATTCTCATGCACAAGATAAAAAGACATATAACCTAGGATGACAGGATCAATCAAAGAGATTGTATGAATAAATAAACATTGGTAATACATGCATGAATAGAACCTAAAAATAAAGTTCTATGAGAATCTAATAAATGATATAATCACAATGTGCAGTCTAAGGGTGAAAGGGTAAGAGTGATGGAGATATCATAAAATAAAGCCCTAAAATGTAATGGAATAAATCTATCATACACATAAAGGGTGGATCTAAAACTTATTTATATTTATGTGAAAATCTGATGTAGAATTTTTCAACATGGATGCTAAACTTTGTTCATGAGTAAGATAAGTCATATTCACAAAGATAAAAGGAAATAAATTGTTTCCTTAAATTATCTAAGTCCATCATAACAAATACAAACATTGAAGAAATAATTAACCTATATCAAATACATGGATCTAATAATTTTCACAAAATTAAATAAATGAAAAATTAATTTGGTGATGCACTAAATTATTTTTGTTTACATTTAAAAAATCAAAATTAATGTGGTCAATAAGTGATAAATTGTTTTGGATGATTTTAAATGAGTGTATAATTATCATTAAATACAATAATCAAGCACACAAATTAATATAATATGGACTAAGTCAACTCACAATAGCTTGGAGGATAATTAATTTTGAATTTTGAATTCTAAAAGTGAAGGGACCCACAACAATGGAAGTGATTTAAATCAAGTCCACACCAAGGAATTTAGTCTACAATGATGAAAGTTAATTATATGATTCTAGAATACAAATTTATGGAACATTGATAGAAATAACTAAGATATATAATGTCAGGAACCAAATTCATCGATAATTATACCACTTATAAACTAGTTATTACATTTTTAAAACTAATCAAAACTAATCCAAAACATAAAGGAAGAGAGCATGTGTATGCTATTTTCACCATTACAATAACAAAATATCCACAGGAACAATTCTTATGTGATCATTGTTAATAACAAACAATTGAATTGATATAGTTTTATTTTTTCCCTAGATTATAGAATATATAAGGGTATTTTAAAATTTGATTATTTTATAGTCAAGAAGATAAATTGCAAGCCATAGGCCATCAATTTACAATCCTTTATATATGATTGAATTATTTAATTATGATAACTCTTGGTGTCAACCACCTCCCAAGAGAAGGAGCACCATTTGCAACAAAAGGCCTTCACAAATACGAGAGAAGCAAAAGCAATTTCACCAAAACAAGTGAATGAACTTGAGATAATTTACATATTGTACAATAGTGCCTTATAAAGGCATGAAAATGTGTGATGGGTGAGAAAAGTACCCAACACAGGAAAAAACCACCTAATTAATTAAATGCACTAATATGCTTAAGTAAACTTAAGCATGGTAAATATCCTATTTACCCTAACACCCCCCTTGAGTGAAACTTATGAAGATTATTATGAAAAATGAAGATGCAATATGGGTCCGGACTACACAACCATATTAAGTACCTATTTACAATGGAAAAAAAATATCTCTCACAAGTGGAGAAAAGGAGAAGAACCCTATGGGAAAAAACCCCTCTCCGAAATAGAGAAAAGAAA
>VDFB02120062.1:0-16648 GCA_007258455.2 Sequoia sempervirens | reverse complement strand
GTTGAATAAAAGGAAAATAGGTTCATTAGGTTTAGAAAAGTGTGAAAGTCCTTTACAAGACATCAATAAACATAATTTACTCAGTGTGGAAGGATCCAAGATCTAGTGTGGATGCATGAAATGCCTCACAACACCTGAATCAAGGCCTCATTAAGTCAATTTATCATAAATAAATCCCATGTCAAGCAAAAAGGTACCTTTTTCTGCTGCAACTTGCATAGTCAAATTACTTCTAAGGGCATTTAACGGTTACAAGCAAAATTGTTTACAAAAATTATTATCACTTCCTGTGACAGATTCAATACCAAATGGTTACAAAAAGGCTATCACTCCCTGTGATAGGCTCAATACAAGATTTGTTTACAGGATTGGCTATCACTTCCTGTGATAGACTCAATTACATAATTGTTTCAATAACTATCACTTCCTGTGATAGATCCAATGCAAAGATGTTTACAAAAATAACTATCACTTCTGTGATAGTTTTTAATACAAAATAACTACCACTTTTGTGATAGATTCAATGCAAAAGGTTTACAAGGTTCCCAATGCTGGTTTTAGTTTTCTGAGTTGCATGATGAGCCCCGAGGTTCAGTGTCGAACCTGGTAGCTCTGATACCATATGTAACAACTAACATCTTACAGTTAATGGAAAACCGTTATTCTGCCAACTTCAGCTAAATGGCAACTAAATAACTAACAATCTAGGGTTTTCCAAATTATAGATAACGAATTGAAAAAACAATAACTGCTAGGGCTTCATTAACTAACTCACAACTTTCATTGACTAATAACGAACTAGGGTTTCCTTTTTACATTCAATTGAAAAGAATTTCAAATAAAAGTAAATACATAATATCCAATTCTTCAACTAACTTCTAAGTTTCAATTTCAATGAAAAGAACATCTAACTAATTTCCAAAACAGAAAAACAAATGAACTTTAACTAACTTTTGATTGCTTTCAAAATTAAATTACAACCAATCAAATTTATGCTAAGTAATCATTTTAGATATTTTAAGAGAGAGAAAGGTTTCAAGAGTTTACAGTTAAGAAGCTAAGCATCTGATCTTGACACTGTCATCAAGGAAAAGGAGATATCATTAGGGGCTTTATCGCCCAACCAAAGACCTACTGGTCTCCCGTGTTCCTTGGATTGAAGGAACTCGTCCCTTCATGAGGGTAATCTCAAAGATCAATCCATTGTCATGTCTCTGAGCTTGGTGTCAAGTACCTATATCGCCCAATTGAACCTTCACTATGGGTACCTCCCAACTAGAAGATTACTCTGATAAGTGATACATCTAGTAAATGCTGGCTAACAGATGTTGAATCTAGCATCGTACCTTGGCCAAGGATTTCATTTTCAACTAGCACTCTTGTGTCGTCAATGCTCTCACCCTTGCTCGACATGATTACAAATATTTCAGGATTTATGATTTAATGACAAGATTTAATTCTCTTTTCTTAGACTTTGGTTATAACATAACCACTAGATAAATGCATTAGAAAAGACATTTCGATAAAGAGAGAATCTTCAGGTCTCTTTTAATCATACTTAAGAATTAAAGAACACTCCAAGAGAAGGTAAGATGAATACAAGGACAAAATTCGATCCAATGTTTGACTGAGTTGACAGGATCCATTTATTTATTCACATCAATCTGAATATTTTAGGATATAGCCAAACAAATCTCTGTTTTAAAAGCCAAGACACATACACTGCTCTGGACAAGAGGATAGTTCCATATTCTTTATTTATTCACATCAATCTGAATATTTCAGGATATAGCCAAACAAATCTCTGTTTTAAAAGCCAAGACACATACACCGCTTTGGACAAGAGGATAGTTCCATATTCTTTCCAAGAATGATAAGACATAACCTCAATGAAGAATTTAAAACCCATTAAGTCAATAGAAGAAAATATAATTGAATAATAATTATTGGATGATTGCCTAGGGGTCGGCTTTGAAGTCGGCTTTGACTTCAAACCAACGGAGTCTTAAGAACAACTCAACAATTAATACAGCCAAAGATAACACGGGGGAAATCTAAAATTGATGGCACCCAACCCAAGAAACCACATCGCATATCAGAAACAATTCGACAAACAAGTTACAATAGTAAACAAATCTATTTCCAACAGAAGATGTGATTACATGCCTGATGAAAGGAGGTTCAAGCCGATGAGAAACTATGAGAGCCTCAACCAAAAATTTTTGAAGAGCAACAACGACCAAGCTACCCTTCCAAGATTGAAGAAAATGACGTCGCCCAAACTTCACAGATTCAAGCCACAAGTTTCCAAAGGACAGAGCGACTCTCCCAATGCACGACTCAGACTATCTCCAGCTCGATATGAAGAATGCCGAATATATCAGGGTTTAGAGCTAGAATTTTATGAAGAGTATCGACGGTCACAAGCATATAAGAGTTTCCAAAATGGCGAATTGCTAGAGTAAAAATGACATGAAGGTTTGAAAGATTTCGCAGTCGTTTTGGACGTTAGAAAGAAGAATGGAAAAGGTGGTGAAGGTTCCCCACTTCCTACGTCAGTCCCCAAACATTAACTTAATTTGATTTATATTTTATCATTTAAATTATATTAATTCCATGGCTAGAAGGTTAGCCACAATTTTAAAATATCATAAAACCTTAATTCGCAAGAAATTAAGATGAAACATGTAATGAACTTAATCTTAATAGATTAATTATTTAATAAATGAATTAGCCAAGTAACGTTCGATTCACATTATCATTTTCTGGCTCATGACATACGATGATTTTGATCCACTATCAACCACAACCTCTCCCTGATGACGTCTCCTTTTCTGTCGTGGCGTCGTCCGTCCTGCATCCACTAACAGGTATTACGGTTAGATTGTTCACAATGGCTATATAAATATGCATTTAAATATAGTCTTATGAACACATTCAATTTCACATGAACAAGGAATTCACTTGCCATAAACAGATCATTAACTTTACAGTTATGATAAATAAAACATCTATTCTATTCTCTATTTCACATTCACATGAAAATAGTTACTTGCAACTAACTTTGCATCCAAATATACATAACCAAATTCATAGTCTCAATGTAAGGGTTGTAATAGATCCAACATTAATTTTTTTTTGGAGATTTCTTAGCATTTTGGTTCTTAGCCCCTTAAACTGATTTGGTCTCATAGCCGAGATTAAAGTCTCATTCATTAATTCAATACAATCTTTTAAGAGACATGGATTGGAGTAGCATGATCTCACACATTACGTGGATTGGAGCGATGTGAATCTCACACATTCTCCTAATTTTTATTGTTAAAGAAAAGGCAGTGAAATAAAAATAGTTGAATGAGGTGCTATTTCTAGACTTATTATGGAGCTTTTGAAATACCCATGCTTTTCATTCTCATTGGAAATTTTTTGATGTGTTCAAGATTTTTAATATGTTTTTCATTTTCTAAGAGTTTTTAGATCTGGACACATCTCATTATAAATAAATTTTTGACATGTTTTTCATTCTTGTTCAAGATTTTTTAGATCTAGAGACATTCCATTAGAAATAAACTTTGCACATGTTTTCCATCCTTGTCCAAGGTTTCTTAGATCTAGAGACATCCAATCAGAAATAAATTTTTGACATGCTTTTCATTCTTATCCAAGATTTCTTAGATCTCGAGACATTCCATCCTAATCTATAAAACTTTATTTATTTTTGGAGGATTTATTTCTTACACATATATTTAAGTTAGTTTTCGAAGAACAAAAAAAATCGGAGGATATTAATTACAGTAGGTTGAAATTAAAAATGATAGAAAACAAAAAGAACCAAATATAAAATAGGTTGTTGCAGGAGAATAAAATAGAGTTGAAACATAGTAGTAGCAAGAAAGAACATAGAGCAATAGCTCCAAATAGCACATGCAGAGCAGCAATAGCAACTCCAAAAAGGTGAATACATCCAACAACTCCTAAGAGAGTATGTAATGGAAACTCTAAAGAAAGCATACACAATGAAAGTCCAGAGAAAGCATACACAACAACAACATTATAAAAGAACATGCACAATAAAAAGTAGAACTATTTTGTTGACATTTTGTAGTTTATTTGTAAATATTTTATAAAAGTTAAGTTTTGGATAATATTCAAATAATATGTTTTTTAAGTTTGAAAATTGTCTCCTCCTATAGTCTTTATAGTCTCTTTTGTTTGTTTGTTGTTTTTTCCTACTAGTAGTTACACTTTAGTATGCAATGGTTACATCAAAGAGGTCTTAAAAGTGAATTATGAGATCCTTATGCAAATGACATGATATGCCGAATGTACATATGTCATCTTTGAATTATTGGTATGAAGTGATCTCTCTCTCTCTCTCGTCTCTTTATATGTCTATCTCTATATATCTTATTCTCTCCATCTCCCCCCCTCTCTCATCTTTTTCTTTCTATTTATCTATTTCTCTCTCCCCTCCCCTTCCCTTCCCTATCCCCACTTCTTTTTGGTTGTAATGTCAGGCATAAGTATGGCTTGACGACCACTATAAGAACGTTTGTAGGAGGAAAACATTGGAAAACAAGTTCAGACCTCTGAAATTGAGTAAAAGCGCAGAAGTTGTCAAAAGGATTAATTTAAAAGAGAGTGGTAGTGTGTGGATTTTGCAATTTCTCTTTCAGGTGGACGTGAGTGTGTAGAAGATGTAAGCTAGAAAGCTTCACAACCAGATTACCATGACTGTCATCCATGCAGAAGATAGCCATGAAAAACAATTTTGTATTTAATACTGATCAACGCAGCATTTGGAGAAGCCACATAGGCCGAAGGTCATTCTGAACGTATCAAGAATCCAATAAGGTTGTAAGTAGAAGCTTTCTTCCAGAGAGTTGATTCTATTGCAATTTTTAATCTTTCAGTTCCACACTAGAGACAAAGGAGGGAGCAATGGTCTTTATACTATTCCAGAAAACCTCTGCCACAACATCTGTTCTTTTTTGTATCGTGCTTTCACCCACCAACCATGAAATTTCTGTGCCATGCCTTTTTTTTCATATTTCTTCAATAGAACTTAAATCGTGAAGACGCCCCCATAGATGATTAGAATTACAGATGAGCTACTCTTTCTTTCAAAATGAATTAGTGTGCTTTCAAATGACTTGCGTATCTCCCAACTCTCTTTAAATGTTAATTTTATTCTTAAAACTTATCCTCTAGCGAGTTGTTGATATGAGTGATGAGAAATAGGATAAAATAACATTTATATTTAGCTAACACAATGGAAGGTAGTTGTCTGAAATTTCTTCTTTGAGATTTCTACTTGTTGTGCACGAATAGTTATTCTACATAGAAAATCAAACTCAAAACTCAACTTGAGTTTGAAGAAATTCGGAATGTGGTTAATGGTGCCATAACATGACCGGAAAATGATGTTGATGCATAAGGAAATTTTGATCAACCCGATAGGAAGGCTAAATTGATCATAATGTTTAGTGTATGAAATGATGTTTAGCCCTTTATCCGAGACTCGTGCACAGCCAAAGATGCATGGGACAAGGTCAGGACAGTATATGAGGTGAAGAATAGAATCAAATTATGAATTTATAGAGTGAGCTATATAGCTTGAAGATGAAAAATAGAGAACAGTTGGAATCCTTTCTCAAAAAGATTGTTGAGTTGAGAGATTTCCTAAAAGTATTGGCCCGAGAAATAGTTGAAGATGTTGTCCTAGTGCCTGTTGTCTTTTGAGCATTGCCTTCTAGATTCAAAGTGTTTGTGATGACTTTGAATGTCACAAAATAGATGCCCAATTTTGAGAAACTTGTGAGCCTACTTCAAAAAGAGGAGTCTCTAAGCCAAGATCAAGGTGAGGAGGGTCATTCCATGAATACAAGTCATAAAGGCAACAAGTCTATGAATCAAATTTTGTGGACTTCCCAAATCTAGTAATTCATCCAAATTTCAAAAAAAGTGTCCAATTTGTGAAAGGATTGGGCATGATGTGAAAAATTGTTGGTACAATTCTTTGGCCAAAGGATCAACTACAAAATCACATCAAAGGAAGTCATTTCAAAGTGGCAATACATGATGGGAGAATAGAACAAACATAAACAACATGACAATGTTGTGGAAGAAGAAGACTCTCTAGAAGAGGAATATGTGAACTTTCATCCCATACTTTGGAAGATAGTTCACCATCAAATTTAGAAGATCAAGGTGAATTATCAAATCTTTATGCAAATAAAATGTCATATCGAATGTAGCTACTCATGGACACATTGTCATCTTTAAAATTATATAGTAGCATCATAAATTGTCACCCTTGACAGTTTCACACTAGGTTTAGATCCCCCTTATGTACCTAGACCTAATTGTGCTTATAAATTGGTTGTTTTTAAAAAATAAAGATAAAAATGAGAATTGATATTAAATATTCATTTAACAATATCAAAAGCCCCAAAATAGGTCTGGTCTAAGGGGCCCACACACTTGACCAACCTATTTTGGCCAAATTTTAAATATTTTATTGTCACCATTTTTATATTTATAAATTTAAATTTATTTTTTGGCTCTTTACAATTATTTTTATGGAAAATGAATAAATGCATATAAATACATGTCTTTTTCACCATTTAAACATCTAAGAAAATGGCTAACAATTGAAATTCAAAATTGGAGCATCCTAAGAGTAGTCAAGAGTAGAATATACAAAATTATTAAAGCATTATTTATGTCAAGATTCATGATCAACAATGCATCAATTATATGGGTAAGATAAGTCATGTTTTTGTGTATTTATTTTGTAAGCACTGACACTTGTAGGACTTTCAACCAAGCATCTAATTATCCTTGAATGAAATGTGCCATGACTTCAGTCCATCAAGGAGCTTAGATCTAAAGTGGCAAGTTTTAGCACTTGTCAATTTATCACTTGTTTTATCCATTTTGCCTCTGCATGATAGAGGAAAAGTACTCTTTACATCATCATAACCATTGTGGAGGTGGGAACACCAAAACAAAATTTGATTAAGGAAAGCTCCTATATGGCACAACCCTTTCTTTCCTTCTTTTGTCTGTAGGTGATAGATCTAAAAAAAATTTGGAAAGATATTCAAAACTTAATTGCAAAATTGAACATTCAAGCATCTTTCCTCAACAAATTGGGGCAAGAGAAATTATTTATCAACAAAAAAAGTTTTGAAGCAGATTCCAAGAGGATTGAACCTACAAATTTCATCCTATTAAGACTTGTTCAAAGTTCCTAAAAAATAGAATTTCCATTCTAGAGTGCCCACACCCTTGACCAACCAGATCCAACTCAAATTTTAATGTCAAGTTCTTCTATATCTACACTCTAGTTATCTAGAATCAAATTATATGTTTTAGTTCTATAATTTTATGTAATTCCATCAGTTTGATGTAGATGCATCATTATCCTAGTTCACTATTGTATCACACACATCACTTCTAAATCAAATCCAATCTCACTACCACAAAAGAGGGACCAAAACCTTGATCAACCATTTTGGCTCTTCCATTGAAGATAGTATCCAAATCATCTTTTGTAAACATTTTTTGTCCCTAGATGTTAGATGGGATAAGGTGTGATTTAGACCCTAGATCCCCTTTTCCCCACATATATTATATAAATCCATCTCTCTTCTACCTATCTCTCTTTCTATATTCCTCTTTCTTTATCAATATCCCTCTCTCTTTAGATATTTATCTCTCTTCCCCTCACTCTCCTTCTATATATCTTTATCTCTCTCTCCCCCCTCTTTATCTTCTCTCTCTCTCTCTATATATATATATATCCCATTTTCTTTTTATCTTTCTCTTCTTCCATCTCTCCCTTCTTTATTTCTCTTTTTCTTTCTTCCTCCCTCTTTTTCTTTGTAGATCTCTTTTATGATCTTTATCTCTTTTTGAATTCCCCCTCTCTCTTTTACTATTTGATATGAATTATGAAACCCAAAGACAATACCTAGCATGCAACCTACAGTATTGTAATGGTTATGTATAGAACAACAAACTCAAAAAGAGATGTATACAGGTCCAAAACTGAATTATTTATATTCAAAACTAAAATATGTACATTGCAAGAGGAATTCCAATAGTCACCACATTGTTGGGAATTTGAAAATGAGAAAATAAAACACTAAAACATAAAATTTTCAAAAAACTTGTATATTTTTCTACCCCAACTTGGCAAGGTCATAACTCCTAGCCTAGTGATCAAAATTTGAACTTCACCTCGTTGAAAAGGTCTCGAAGAGATCTAATTTTAGTCCCTTAAATATAATGCCTATAGCACATTCAATTTAAGGCATTGATGACACTTTTGACCCCAAATTCTACTCTGAAGACCTTTGAAAATGCTATTTACTAAAATGTAGAAAAATATCAAAAAAATGAATTTTCAATATTTTCCATTTTTTCTTGAGCTAACACCTCTGGATCAACCTTGGATTGTTCTAGATCATTCCTCCCCCTTGAGAGGCAATGGGCCCCATTTCATTTAGTTTCTATAGTAGATGAGGAAATTTTACTTGAATTTCTTCCCTAGTTAACCACTTGCCTTGGTGAGAAAGCTGACCAACTTGAACCACATGGTAGAGAGGAATGCGCTGATTTTTTAGAGTCTTCACAATGAATTCAGTGACATGATCACACTGTAATGGAGTAGTGGTCTCTAG
Organism: Sequoia sempervirens; assembly: GCA_007258455.2. Classification (NCBI taxonomy): domain Eukaryota; kingdom Viridiplantae; phylum Streptophyta; class Pinopsida; order Cupressales; family Cupressaceae; genus Sequoia; species Sequoia sempervirens. Next base: position 7,958 of record VDFB02120062.1, on the reverse strand, counting down.
GTTCAATTCTATAGCATGAATGTGCTCATTGGCCTATGAAATTTCCAACAAAGGAGGAAAATAAGGTTTCAATAGCTCCACATTGAAAACTGGATGCAACCCCAGAAATGGTGGCAAATTAAGCTCAAATGCATTTTCACCAATTTTCTTGATAATGGTATATGGGCCATAGTGAAGAGGATGAAGCTTCCTTTTTGGTCCTTGAAGACACTCCTTATGAATATGTAGCCACACCTTATAACCAACATGAAATTTATGAGGAGTTTTGTGTTGATCATGCCTATATTTATACTTCTTATTGGTGTGCTCCAAAATCCCATGAACCTATTGATGTCTAGGTGTCCAATCTTATCGATGAATTTTATTGCTTCATCTATCTCATTCTCAAAATTTTGTGGAATTTTAGGTTTTAGTATAGGTATTGTTATATCCATAGGTTTCAATGGTTGATACCCAAGATAAACCTCAAATGGACTATGTCTTGTAGAAATATGGAGTGTGCGGTTGTAGGGTTGGATGTAGGGTAGGCTTTTATCCCATGTGTGAGGATGCTCTGAATGATACATTAATAAGATGTGAATGATCATTTGATTTACCACCTTTTTCTATCCATCTGTTTGAGGATGGAATGTTGTAGACTTCGTCAACTTTGTGTCCATCATAACCTATAGTGAAGACCAAAAATTATTGATGAATCTACTGTCCCTGTCAGAAATAATGTTTTTTGGCAACCCAAAATGAACCCAAACATCTTCAAAAATAGCTTGGAAATCTCTTATGTAGAAATCATCTTCTTACATTCCACCATGATAGACATTTTAGAAAACCTATCTACCACCACATACACAATCATGACCCCATCTAGTAGTTGGAATCCCAAACATAAAATACATTGAAACTAACTATCATGATTTATCAAGGATAGATAGTGATAAGTATAGGCCAATTTTAGGATTTGCAGGCTTTGTGATTGCATACATTGCACAAGCATTGTGATGCCAAAATGGCACACAACATGACTATAGTGTGCCTCCTATATCATCTTTTTGCATTGGTTAGTGGGAACACATATGTTACCAACGTGACAAAGAATCCCATATTGCAAGTGAAAATTAGGCACAGACTTTCCTTCTACCAATTTATTGTAAATTTTAGCAAAATCATAGTCATTACCATATAGTTGGGTCTAAGTTTTTGTTTGGTGACCAAACAAATCCAACACCACTATCAAAGATGCAATTGGAGGCCTGCTCAAACAATCTACCACTTTGTTGTTGCTCCCCTTTTTAAGACGAATGTTGAGGTGAAATTTTTGTAGGTAACTAGACCACCATTGATGCCTATCATTTTGTAACTTTTTTTGTGTTTTCAAAAATTTAAGGGGTTTGTGATCCATATGTATAACAGTCTCCTTTCCCAAAATTTAATGCTTCCACTATTTGTAGGCTTGAATGATGGCATATATCTCCTTGTCATATGTGGGGTATCGATTCACTGTATCAGAAAAAGTCTCACTATGGTAGACAACCAAATGTCCATGTTGCATGAGTACAACACCAAGGGAATACTTTGATGCATCTATTTTATTTCAAATGATTGTTACAGGTCTCAAAGGAGCAACATTGGTTTTGAGCATAGTCTTTAGTTTAATTCCTCAAATCCTCATTTCTTTGCATCTGTCCAAAGAAATTTTTCTTGTGCTCCAGCCCTTAGTGGCTGATTTAGAGGCCATCATAAATGTGAAAAACCAAGAACAAATCTGCAATAGAATTTTTCTAGACCTAAGAAATTGTGAAGCCCCATGAGATTTTACCTGCAAAACCATTTTGGTAATTAAACCTTGAAATGAAACAATAAAACATGAAGGAATGATGAATGAAAAAATGCAATGTTGCAACTCACCAAACCCTTAATTAAACCTTTTAAATACTGAAATATTTATGTTGATCTTGCATGAAATGGCTTCAATGGATGAGGATATTGCTGCTTGAATCTTGCTTTGAATCTTTGACTTGACTGCTTGGATTAGATCTTGAAACCTACATCACAATGTTAGCTCCAAAAACATGCATGGTTCCACATAAATTTGACATGATGAATGGATCTTGATTGCTGCAAAAAATGATGAAGAAATTTGTTCTTGAATGCTCTTGATCATCAACTTTACGTTCACTTGAAAATCTTAGATGAAACTTAGTGAAATAACCTTATATTTATAGGTATGCATCCTTAATTTCCCGAAATTAAAATTTAACAAGCTAACATTGAATTATGGATTTGAAAACATTAAATTACTACTAAAACAATAATTTAAATTTGGTTCCTAAGACTTAGGGAGGACACATTCGCCCATGGGCGAATGGGTCCTATGTTCCTAAGCCTAGGACACACATTGCTCAACGTAAAGTACAATGTTTAGGCATTAACTATTGCCAGGTTTCCCCTTCAGAAAATATAATTTAATGGGCTTGGATTTGAATTATAGGGCTTATCAAGGCCTAATTAAGCTCAATTAATTAATAGGTCCCTAAATTTAATGAGAATATGTAAATACACATATTACAACACTAAATTAAGGTAAAATTAAGTCCATTTTAACTAGGAGGGCCCAAACAACTAAGAAAATGTAAAGGGGTACATTTTTCTACACTACAAATGATTAGGTAGATATTTAGAAGTGTAAAGCATTGCAAAATATTATTGTGGAACATTGTAAATGTATTTTTTGAAAGAAGACAAAATGGTGAATGTAACACACCCCACATGGTTAAAGCTAGTGTAAATACTTTTAGTTTAGCATAGTTTACTCTTTGTTCCAATGATTAGTAAGAAGGGAGACTTTCCTTTCTGAGAGGAGAGAACATTCTCATCATATCTATGCTTGAATTCCCTATTTTGTGTACGTCATAAAGGAATTACAAAATATTCACCCAAGATTAACCTGGGAACATCATAGCATCATAGAATTTAGTCACTCCTAAGTCAACAAATCCATCAACCACATCAATCCCATAAATATTAAAACCCGTTGATCCACCACTCTAGATCTTCCATTGAGGTTTTTAGCCAAGTGGATATTGAGATAACCCTTTCAATATTTCATAATTGGGACAAGTGTGATGTGGCACCTACATCCATTTTCCCAATCAAACATTTTTAGTGAACTTGACTATTCTTGCACTTTAAATCTTATAAAAATATAAAACATATCTTTTCAAATCTGATAATAAATCTGAATTTGTTTGCATCCATCATACTTTTCAAGAAATACATTGAAAAATTAAAAAATGCATAACATATTTCATTCAAATGGTAAATAGGATTAATTTCAGTCACTGCAAGATAGATCTAGCTCATAATTGCATTGAAAAATTTACATTAGATCATACTCAAATATTAAAAAAAATATAAAAGTGTTTAAGGTGTTCATTAAGTATATGCATATAGTGAAAAAGTAAAAAAATCACATTGTTGTATCGCAAAAGATAGCAAAATTTCAATTTCAAGAATTTTCAAGTTAGGATCAGTCAATTTCTATAGTGTGCAATCTAAAAAGTACATTTGGCATTTCATTTATTGCTTTAAGTTTTTTAAATTTGTGTGCATAATTGTGTTACATATAAAAAAAATTACAATCAATGCATTTCTGGAAATCTATTACTCTCAGACCTCAACAATTACAACTCAGGATCCTTAAACAATATAGACAATTACCATATTTTGAACTTTGAAATTTTGACTCATTTGTGTAAGGCACCCATTGCCCCTAATTGGATTATCTTTTATCATATTTTGGTGACAATAGTATATGTTACTCATTTTTACAATTTTGATCTCATAACTTTTAGGTTAACCTGTTATAATCTATTTTTTATTTGTAATATTTCATAATGTCTGAGTGCTTTGGAAAGATGTTGTCTTTTCTAAGATCCTTGGTTGATGTTTCATGTTGTGTCTTTGGTAATGATTCCCCTATAATTGATGAAGATTATACTTCCTTATCTCCTAATGCATATCTTCCAAGTGAAGCTATCTTGGTGCAAGATGAAGAAATCTTTGAAAATTCCATACAAAATACATTACCTAACCTTAGAACTGACATTTCCCTTTATCCTTCACTGCTATTCCCTACTCACAATCCTCAACAATCAACAAATCTGACAATACCTTAATTTGAGATTCTTTCTTCCTCCCACAAAGAGAGTTCTTAACAATTTATACCTCGCCTATTACACATGAAATCCCTTTCCAATGACAATCAAGATGAACAAATAGCTAAAAAAAATCCTCCATCCTATGAAAACAAAGTAATTGATACACCCATTAGTATAGAACAATGTTATGGCCAAGGGTTTAAGATTCTTACTAAATAAGGTTGTGATATAGATAATAAACATGAAACTCACACTCTCTTAGAATAAATTCCATCTAATGATACAAAAGGAATTGGTTTTCAAGTTTCCTACTTTTTCAGATAAATAATGACCTGGGTACATACAAGAATCTGATGCCCAAACATGGTAAAGAAAATGATGTTAGAAAATTGAAGGTCTACAATCAAGTTAATCATACCTTTGACAATGTCATAGGAAATACACAATGTTACAATAATCATATCTTTGTTCTCACTATATAAGAACAAAATCATAAGTGTGGAGTCACCATACAAAGAGGGAAAGTCACCATCTAATGATCCCCTTTGCAACAAATAATTGCATCAAAATATAGTCCTATGGATTATAGTTTGATAGACCAACTTAATAATGAACTAACATAAATCTCAATCCTAGAACTCTTGAGAATTTCCCTCGCACACAAATAATTCTTGGAAAAATATTTCATCCTCATATATACCTACTGACATAGATACAAAACAATTCCAAGTCATGGGAGGACATATTGTATCCTCTCATTGCCTCATATTCATAAAAATGATATCACATCATAAATATTCCATAGTCATGCATTACATCTTGAGGTATTCGTTCACAAAGATAATGTGAAGAGAGTTTTGATAGATGGAGGTGCAGGCTTAAAAATATGTACTCTTCAATTGGTCAAAAACTTGGGATACTCTAAGGAGGTAATCAAAAGAAAAAGAGAATCACAATCCTCACATATGATGATAATGAACGAGATTCAGAAGGAACCATAAAGATACCTATATAGGTTGGACTAGAAATAACAAAAACTACATGTAAAGTCTTAGACCTATAATTTCCTTATAACATCCTTTTGGGCCACCCATGGATCCATGTCATGCATGTTGATGCATCTACTTATCATCAATGTTTGAAATTTCTATATAACGACCAAGATACTACAATATAGGGTGATTCTTAACCTTTCTAATACTACAAAAGTATTTAAGAGAAGTACTATATATTTCTCCAAGTTCCTAAGAATGATGAAGTTAAACCATCATATTCATATGTTGATCCAACAATTCTTGAATCTACATAAAATACCCAAAACACACATCCTGAAATCAAAGTACAAATACAGGACAATTACTATGGTGACTATAATCTCAAAGAATCTTTTTATGTGGGGCAACTACCGATTTCTCCTAAAACATATGGTAAACCTAATCATATTGAATTTTTTTATAAAAATAATATCACGTTTGAACCAAATACCTTTGCAAATTGGGGATAACTCAATATAGAGGTGATAGATGAAAGAGAATTCTCAAAGTGGATATATCAAGAAGAACAAGAGGAACTACCTTTTCATGTTGATCAGAATAGAAAAGGATACTAGAGTTGATTAAGAACATTGGCTATAAAAGTAATGGTGGATTTGGTTTGAAATAAAAAGGAATTCATGAACCCATAATTTTAGAAAAGTGACCAAAATACAAAGGTATTGGCTATGGTTTGCATGAAAAATGTGAATCCTCCCACTAAGAATATCTCTATTGAGGAAGTTTAAGCTTCTTCCTAGTATAATACATTTGATAATGAGAATATAAAAGACTTAACCATGTGTATAAAATACCTATTTTAACATGCCTCTATATACACTATCATTACCACATCATTTACTTCACCAATCCGAAATAATGACCTGAAACTCATCTACCACCAACTCATCGATTGGGGTCAACAACAAGGAATGGTTCTAGATTTATTTAAAAAAGATGAGGCTATTGTCAAATTCATGGGACTCCAAGATGGCATACCTTTGGGTGATCACAAAGAAATATTTAACATTGAAATTGATACAAGAGCATACTATGGTGACACTATTGAATATTTAGTTGGAAAATGATAAATATAAAAATAAAAATAAGATCCCCTAGCAAAAACCACAAAGTGGCACTTTTGAATCATGAAAAAAAGAGACGTATCAAAAGGTGAAAACCTCTATAAGTTGCCTAAGGATGAAGGATTCAATATTCCTAGTATCACTATGGATCAAGAAAAGTGTCAACAATTCTCATTGAAACCATGCAACCATTGAATATTAGAATAGTTGATCAACCTCGAGTAAAATACTATACAACATCCCTAGATGATGAATAACAATGTAACTTGGAAAAAATCCTAAAAGAGAGAAAGATCAAATTCACTTGGTTTTATTTAGGAATGCTAGGACTTGATACCTTGTTGGTGGTACATCATTTGATAGTACATATGAATGTTAAACCAGTCAAATAAAAGCTCTAGAAAATACATCCTTAGATAACATTATTGGTCAAAGTAGAACTACAAAAGTTGCTAGACATGGGTTTCATTAAACTTATTGATCATTCTGAGTGGGTTTCAAGCCTCGTACTGGTGTCAAAACACATTGGGGGCATCTAAATGTTCAAAGACTTCAAATACTTGAATAAATCATGCCTAAAAGATGATTTTCCATTACCCAATTTATTGACATTATCATGGACATCATAAACGGACATGAAATGTTATCTCTCATGGATGGATTTTTTAGGGTATAGTTAGTTAATGATAGCATAAGAGGATCATCATAAAATTGTGTTCACATACCGATGGGGAACTTATTGCTAGAACTCCATGCCCTTCAGCCTCAAAAATGTAGGATAAACATATCAAAGAGCGATGACTATAATATTCCATGACATGTTTCATAAAATTCTAGAATATTATGCGGATGAAATACTAGAAAAATCAGTGACAAGAAGAGGACATCCTAAAGTATTGGCTCAAAATTTTTACAGACTCAAAAAATATCAATTGAGAATCTGAAGAAATGTGTCTTTGGAGTCATTCAAGTAAAATTTTGGGATACATAGTGTCATGAAGGGGAATCAAAGTTGACCCTACCAAAGTCAAAGTGATCATTGAGATGACTCCACCTAAAAAAACTCAAAAAACTCTGAAGTCTACAAGGAAAGTTACAATCTATGAAAAGATTCATTCACATTTGGATGATAAATGTCAACCATTCACACACCTTCTTCACAAAGGTGTAGCATTCAAATGGGATCAATATTATCAACAATACTTTAAGTAGTTGAATGATTACCTTGCATCACCACTATATTTATTCCACCAATCACAAAAAAAAAGCGTTGATATTGTACATCTAGCAACATCAACAAGATTAGGCACTCTTCTAGCACAACATGATTAATTGGGGAAAGAAAGATCTATTTACTACATTAGTAGGAACTTATTTTGATACAAGCTTAAGTATATGACCATGGAAAAATCTTGTCTAGTAATAGTGTTTGCTTCACAAAACCTAAGACATTATGCATTTATTCATCAAGTTAAGGTTATTTCTAAGGTTGATCTATTAAAGTACTTTTTGGGTATGTGCAAGATCATCATGGAGAAAGCAGACCCTTAAGTGGCGATAAAATTTAGAAAAATTAGAGTTAGGCAACTTGATGTAAAACTTTGAATGTTATCTATATTATTTCAAAAATATGTAAGAATACAATCTGTAGAAAATTAAATGTAGTTTCTAAACTACTAGGTTTATTT
>VDFB02120060.1:0-16718 GCA_007258455.2 Sequoia sempervirens | reverse complement strand
TAATATCTCCCTTATCTTGTGCTTGCAAGCATCTTGGGATTTCTCACATCCCCTATCTATTACATCTCTATCTCGTGATATGGGTTATCCTCCTTGAGCGGAGATTGATTTTATCACTTCATATTTGCTTACTTTACTCACTCTATCTATTTGGCTGTCCATATGGAGGTGGGAACACCAAAATGGGGGTTTGACTGAGGCAAACCCATATGCAGCCCAAACATTTTCCCTCGATCTTATGTATGCAGGTATTAAAGATATTTCCTTGCTGGAGGCTTCATTACTTGGGTTGTTGTGAGTAGTTCGTATCTCTTATTCTCTTACTTTATCATTTATACTTCACTTCATTTCAGTTTTGTTACCTTCCCACATTCTGGAAGTTCTTAGTAATTAGATTGCTAGTAGTCTTTTTGCTATTTTCTGTGATATTCTTGTTCTTTGGTCAGTATGAGATGTCAACACGCCTTTGGGACTCTAGCGCACCGCTCTATCATCCTTATTCTATGATGCTATCTTTTGGCTGAGAGCTCATCAGTTTTTCTAGAAAACCTCTGTGATCTACTCTTTCTGATTTTGAAACTCTTGCTTTGTTCCTTGAGGTAGTTTAGGGTAGTTCATCCCTTGGGAATCTCTTGAGAATAAAGAGACTCATGAGTAGAGAATCCCCCTTCTCTACACACACAAACATTATCAAATTTAAATCTTTCGGGTGTCAGCCTTCAGACATCCTTCTTACCCAATGCCAACACACTAGTAAGGCATAGGCCTTGCAGCCAAATCCACGAGCACTGAAGCCATTTTAGGTGTCGAGGTTTGAGGATACTTCTTCCTCCATCCTTTTTTTCATGTTAAGGCATAAGAATTATCATTGGCACGCGAACATCAAAACTATTTAGGGTGTCAGGGTTCACCCTTAACTCTTACCATTTACCATCCTTTTGGTAAGGCATAAGCCTTCCTACTGAACTGCGATGCTCGATATACTTATCATTATGGAAATATATCATGGAGAATAAAGATAAGGAGAATTTAATACATTTACAACCTTATTTCCAAATTATTATTCTAGCCATCCTCCTTGTGGATCTAACTTTTTTGTAGCCCACACCATAATGAGGGCTTAAGAAACCACTCAAATACATATTTACTTATGCACACACATTGCATCTAGGCTGTTTAATAAGATACATCTCTATGGAAATTGAAATCACTCATTATTTAGCTCTTGTTAACAATGATTAAATGAAGGTTGGTTTTGTATGTATAAAAATTACATTTGTTTGCATCCACTTATGTATACACTCAACCATATACATCCATGCCCACATACTAGACACATATAACTAAAATATATATTTATAGTTCTAGGTTTAAGAATGATTATTTCACTTGCTTGGATCTCATGTGTTTATGGTTTAAATCTTGAGCTTATAAATAGTGCAATCATCAACTCTTTTTCAATAATAATATTTTTAATTCTTTGACAAGAGAAACTCTTTTGGTAAAATGGAATACCACATTTCATTGAGGCATTTTTTCAAACAATTTGTGTGCCTTGTCTATGCTTCACAAGTTTTAACTTCCCCTTTTCGGGTGTCGGCCTTCGAATTTCTTCTTATTGAACACATGTCAAGTTGTTAATGCATAAGCCTCTAAGATGACCCGCAAACATAAAGACCATTTCAGGTGTCAGGGTTTGGGTCTCCCTCATCCTTCCTTCAATCATTATGTTAAGGCGTAAGCCTTAAGGGCGATCTTCAACCCGATTGATTTAAGCCTTAACACTGATCTTCGATCCTCAAAACCTTTTCGAGAGTCAGTATTCAAAGTTTCTTCTTATTGTTTACATTTTTACCTTCCTTATGATCATGATAAGGCACAAGCCTTATCTCTAACCTGCGATGCCTAAAACCCTTTCGAGGGTCGGGGTTCAGTGTTCCTCCATACCTCTTTCATCGCTTAACATTTTGATAAGTTGTAAGACTTATTGTTGATTGCTAATCCCCTAAACCTTTTTGGGTGTCAGCCTTCGATGATGCATTTTACCTCTTTCTTGACCTTAAGTCAAGGTGTAAGCCTTAACTCTGAAGCCTGATGTCCGATGCCTCTTCAGACTTAACACACTTCTTTCCTCATTCCTTTATTCAATCAGTACGAGGTATGGCCGAAGTCTGAAGCTCAAAACCTTTTTAGACTTAGCACACTCTTCCTTCCTTTCCCTAAGGGATTCAGTATGAGGCATGACTAAAGCTTGATGTCTGAAACCTTTCAGACTTTGCACAAAATTTCTTTATTTCTTTTGAGGCACTCAGTAAGAGATAAATTATCGAAGCTCGAAGTCCGATGCCTTTTCAACTTAACTTAGAATTCCTTTATTTCATTAAGGCATTCAGTATAAGGTATAACCAAAGCCCGAAGTCCAAAGCATTTTGAACTTAACTCAAAATTTCTTTATTTCTTTAAGGCATTTGGTATAAGGTATAAGTGAAGCCTGAAGTCTAATCTCTTACAACAAAGAGTAGGCCTCTAGCCCAAAGTTTGAAGCCCGATCAAACTTAGCTGAAAATGACTAACTCTTTTCTCTTTAGCAAGCAATACAAGGTAAGCCCGATGCCTAAACTTTTGAAACTCTTCAAGGCTTGTTGTAATGACACCCTAAGGTCAATGAGTCCTTATCCCTAACATCCTTATGAATCCCTTTGACCTCAACAACAAATCCTCATCTAATATCACTTAGACCTCCTTCTGACCTTTTAGAGATGCCCCTTTTAACATCAATCAAATTCATTGCCAACAACCTCTCCTTTGACATCCATAAGATGCCCTTGACATCAATGACAATCACATTTCCAAAAAAAAATCTACTTAGCTAGGTCCAACCATCCCCATTAGATCAACTCTTTATTAACATATCCCAACTATACGTAAGGATATGATGTTCTAATTTAAGTGCAAATCATAATTCAATGATGTCACAACCTCAATAGCAGTAAGGACTCTAAAATATTCATCTCTCCTTATTCACTTCCTATCTTAATTTCTCTAAGTTAAGTAGTACTATAGGCATCAAATTTGCACTTTCTATTTTTACTAAAACTTCTAAGGCTCCTTTAGTGACTTTAGTCATAATACTTGATATGAGGAACCTCAAGTGAATACTATGGGAGAGATTCTAAATCAATATGAGTCACATGATAAGAGAGGACTGATACCACAAGTGGGCCTTAGCAACACATTATAGCATGAAAAATTATTGTATCTATCAATGCAGATTTAGACACATACCTTAATAGAAGCATTCACATAAGAGTTTAACAAATCTACCCTTATTTAGTCAAATGACTAAAAGTACAGTGGCACTCAAACACAACTCAATCCTGTATCATCTAATTGATGCACTCTTAATCTACACAACAAAGTAGCATACGTTTAGAATAAAAGGGGTTGTGACTCTAATATAAAGGGAGGGGCCTTACAATAGTCTCTCTTAGAATGATGTGTGCTACACAAAGGGGCACATGTGATTCTAAGGAGAAGAGAAAGACAAGAGATGTTGTGGCACGAAATACATAGCAAGATGTACTTGTGGAATGTTGTCACATGAGGGACAACACATAGAAACCACAACATCACGAAATAGAAAAGCAGAGACAAAGAAATCAAGAGCACAAGGGGATCTAATTATTCACGACCAAAAATGCTCATAGATATAGATAGATAAATATAATATAATATATGTATGAACTGTCATCACCCCCCAAATGTGGTAGAATGGGATGAAGAGCACACAAAAACAAAGTAAAGATAAAAATTGGGTCAACGTGGAAGAGGTCTAGATACCCCAACACTTTGCATTGTTCCCGATGTGAAAGCTAAAATTTATAACATATAGAAGAAGGCTGATACAAATAGAAGAACTGTACTACAAAGTTTCTCTCCTGTATCCAAGCACCAATAAGGGTAGAAAGGGTCCTCCAAGTGAGGGCACAAACATAAGTAGAATGCAACAATGAACAAATGGTATTCAATCTTCCTCCGATCTTCTTTAGACCTATAACTTGCACATTCAAAGAGAGAGGAAGGGTTGTGCCATATAGGGGCTTGCCTCAATCAAACCCCGTGTCGGTGTTTCAACCTCCACAATGGAAAAGTTGATAAAATAGAGCTTATCCTTTTGAGAGATAAAGGCTAAATGATAAATTAATGATGAATCAACAACTAGATGCAACTCACCACCTAGATCTAAACTCCTTGAAGGACTGAAATCATGCACATCTGCTCAAAGATTGATTGCAATTTGGATTGAGACCTACAAATGTTAGTACACATAAACAAAATGTATGCATAAACATGAAAATGAACTCACATAACATATGACATGATGCTTGAATGATGAAGTGTTGCAATAATATTGATAATGTTTTCTCTTGATTGCCCTTGATTGAACTTAAAATCTTCACTTTTGCTATCCTTTCATAAAATGCTTCCTTAATGATCAAAATGAGAGGAAACATGCTTAAATATGCATTCTAATTAATCCTTTTGGGTAGGGTTTGACCTGGGGTCATTTTCAAATCATAAAAGCCCATCAATTGAAATTTAGAACGTTCAAAATTTTTCTTTTTAGACAATGGCACCCTTGTCCAACAATGACGACATTGTTCAACGCTTTTTGGCTTGAAGCTACAGGGATGATAGGGAATTAAATATATTTTATTAATATGGCCCCAAAATTGGTAAGTTATTATTATAATTGAAGTTATAGGAAAAATAGCGTCAAGGTAGTGTGAAATTTTCAAGGGTGAAAGTTTATAATGCTACATTTGGCCCCCACTTTAGTGAGAGTATGAACTTATGCTTAGACTCACACTATTTAAGGAAGAATATGTCAAGAGGGGTTCAATTGTCCAAACATTGAAGAGGTAGGATGGCAATGAATCTAGGGGATGCACAAGCCCCCAAGATTCAAGATCCCATGGCAAACCAACATAAGGACAAAGGAACACACATGTGAACTAAAATGCAACATGAAAAACATAGAGCATACACACTAAAGACACACAACATGATTTAATACAAATATAACATAGACATCAAACACAACAAAAACACAATTCCAACATGATACAAGCACACAACATACAATAATCACAAAACAATAACACAAGGTTAGTACTAAAAGGATTTGAGTAGATAAGGCAAAGAGAACTCAGCCTTAAATTTGTCTCAAATACCAAATGTCATCCATCAATTCAAAATCACTCACAGACTACATGGATCTACTGGCTAGCAAGTTGTATTACGCTAGGTGTCCATGCAAGATGGGTTCCACAAGGCTAGCAAGCTATGTTATGCTCAGACACTCATGAAACACATGGATCCACTGAAAAGCAAGTTGTGATATGCTAGGTGGGCATGTTAAAAAGGAATTCTTAGGTTCATGAATTAGTAAGCTACATTATGCCAAATCCATGGACTATCTTGTAAATATCTTCAGGAAGCACATAAAATTTAACGTCAAAGGGGACAAACAAAATTCACCTAAGAAGGTGCATAAATTTTTTTAACGTCCAAAGAGATGAAATGATAACCAAGTCTCATAGGGCATTATAAACAACATCATCACTAAAGGGGGTATGTTAATAAGTCAAATCTCACAAGACATCTATGGAAAAGGGAATATATGCCCCCCCATTAAAATGTCAACATAATTTCTATGTTGGTCTTTTAAGGAAGAAAATAATGCACACCTTCAAAACTAGTTATCCTTGCCCCCCAAGTGTAGAGACAATGAAAACCATTGAAAATACTATCGAGTTGTCACCATGGAAAACATGGTTGCATTTAAGATTGCACCACCATTAATGGCAATGAGAAAACACATAAAGTTGCAAATGCCACATAGAGATGAGCAACACCATAGAATAAAGAGCATTATTGGTTAGAGTGATTAGGTGTATCAACACATGGAAAAGCACTGCAATCATTAAGTTGTATTTTATTAAACAAGACCTCAAATTCATTGGTATAATAACCATGCACTCGATGATATGCACAAAATGAGTTTTTGTTATAATTTTTTTTCATGTTTTCGAAGGAAGAGTATTTAAGTGGGCTTTTAGAAGCCTCGGCAAAATAAGCTCTTTATTATTAGTGTAATACATTTATTTCTCTTGTGAATAAAACCTTTCTCACTTACCACAAGATGTCATAAATACAACAAATGATAAATCATTTGATAAAGATTGGGACGAAGGTTGGAAACCTAGACCTTGCTTAGAAAAGTACAGTATAGACTTCACTTGATCCTTATCATTTTGTTCCATGTTTGTATTATATCCATTTTTAGAAAGAACCTTTTATCCAAGCCCATAACATCCTTCCAACTTAGATGAAGAGATCGTATCCACATGCTCATGAGAAGAATTGGTTCTTTCACAAGAATGAAAATCCTTTTAAAGTTTTTTAAAGTTAGGCATCTTCCACACATGAGGGACAAAAGTTAAATACTCCATCACCATCATGGGGTGATGTTTTTGAATCTTTTGATGTAGAGAAAGATTGAGCAAATGAAACACAATACTCTTTAGGTTTAGATTATGAGATTTTGTACTCTCCCATAAAGGAGGGCATAAAATCTAATGAACCAAAATCATCATGAAAACATGTGTTCCACTCTATGGGATTTTGTGGCAAGATTTTAGACTCCCCTTTGAAACAAGATGTAAAATATAATGACCCCCAATCATCATCTGAGAGTTTTGTTGTAGGTGGAATAAAATCATGATGATCATCAATTTGTATAGGTTCTACCTTTGAAGTTGGAATCAAAGTATTAAGAGAGTTGGAAGTGTTATGATCATCTTGAACTTGTGAATTATAAATTTATTCATCCACTTTAATTGTATATGTCTTGTTATTATATTCATACTTCATCTCACAGTGAAGAGTAGACGAGAATCCCTTCAAGGCGTGAATCCATGATCTTCCTAAGAGAATATTGTATGAAAAAGGTCCCGACATGATATAGATAGGGGTAGGAAAAACAACGGGCCCTACCTTAATGGGTAGTGTGATCATGCCTAATGGTTTCTTATTAACATTATCAAAACCAAAAATATTAACATCATTAGGTTCTATAAGATTCTTTTCCATACAAATTTTATCTAGAAGATCAATGCTACAACCATTAAGACCTAATCCATTGTCTATGAGGGTACACCTAACTCTAGTTTTATTAATGAAAAAATTTATCATTAAGGCTTCATGTTTATTTTGGATCTCAAGCGAGGGTAATTCATGTTGAAGGAATACAATACCAACTTTGTCACTTGCATACAATCAAACAAGACAACTACATCATTCAGTTTAACAGAAGTTGAGACATCAATATTTTGCAAAGCCTCTTGGAGCATCCTATGGTATGTAGGTGATGTTTGAATCAATTCCCAAAGGAAATCTTGGCTGGAGTATTACAAAGTTGCTCAACAAGATCATATACTTTACCACTACGTTGAGGAATGTTATATATGTGAGAAACTGCATGATAACTTGGTTGTTGCAACACATGATTACTAGTGAGTTGTTTTGCAAAGTTCAGAATATGGCTAGGAGGTTTAGGAGGTCCTATAATGAGAGGTGATTTAGGAGGTCCAATAATTAGAGGAGTCTTGGGAGGCCCAATAATTAAAGGGGATCCAATTGTCAATTGTGCATTCATAACCTCAAATGAGATAACTACTTGTTGATGATCTTATATCAATGGGGGATCTAATGTCTCCTTAACATATTCATCTATGTTAGGATTCAGGTAGATCAGAGCAATAAACATTAACAATTATATGCAGATTAAATAACCTAGAAATAACAATGACGAATAACACAAAAGAGATTAACACATCCACATCACCCAATATGGGCTACATCTACATAAACTTAGCCACCCAATGATTTTATTAGCTAGTACAAAAAATATTACAATCTCATGAATTACACACACCGCAACTTACAACCCAGTGGCTTATAACAAGATTTTTGGAAGCTTCCAGAATTAGGGTTTTACAAAGTTATTTTTTCATTTGACGTGTTAATGGACAATTTTCTTTTTTGGGGGGCTATGCCCTCGAACCCTCATTGTTGGGGGTTGTCGCCCCCGAACTCCCACTCGAGGCCCACCTCAACCCCAAACCTCGGCAAGGATACGTTACGAGTATATAGTATTTGCATGATCAGTCGCCACATATCAATAATCTATGCCATCCATATTACTATCTTTTGAAAGAAATGTATCAATTATTTCATCCTCTTGTGCCATAATATCTTCCCAAGTAGGAGAGGTATTGGGAGAGAAACATACAAGATTATCATGACACTTAATGATTGGATCCTTTAACACTAAGATACCTTCTTCACAAGTAGGTGAGATATCAAGAGAAGAACAATTGCCATTATTGTCAATGATTGCATTCTCTTGCACCCAAACATTCTCACAAGTGGGGGAGGTGTTGGGAGGTGAATGAAGATTAGGTAAAGTGATATTAATAAATGTGCCAATGATTTCATTCTCTTGTGCCAAGATACTCTCACAATTAGGAGAGATATTGGGAGAAGAGTTAACATGGTTTTCGTAAGTATCAATTTGATTACATTTGTTGGAAAATTAGAAGCCTTATTGGATGATCTAGGTGAGTGAAGTCCCCAAGGGCATCATCTAACATATCAAAGTCATCACAACTAAAAGGCTTGGTAGGTATATAATGTACTTGTAGAAATATATTTGACATGATTAGATTACTATTATTTCTCCAAGATTGATCATTAATTTCCAATTTCTAATTATGTGTATACTTGTTACTGCAAATTATAATAAAAAAAGACCTACAAACCTGCACTACAGACATAGTTCCAAAAATCAGAGTCCAAATTTACAAAAAGGCAACATATATCAATCTGCTCCTGAAATCTGAGGTAATTTTAATTGGACAAGGGCGTCCTAGTCTAGTAGGTGTTTTTGTAAACATTAAAATCTGGGACTGATCTATAGTGTCTTAGGATCTTATGTCTCTGAGGTTCAGGTTTGAAAGTCAACAAATTTTTGGAAATGCACCAAAACCTAATTTTGCTATATCAATCACCTACATGCATAAATTTTTTGACATTTTTAGGATAATTGAAGATGTTCAAATGATAATTTATAGAAATTAAATGTTGTAATTGATTGATTTTTCTAAAAAATACATAAAAGCTATGCTTTTTGACCTTTTGAAATGAAAATACTATGCAATTTTGTCACCTTTTCAATGTTTTTCACCAAAATATGTATGCATAAATGGTAAAATAATTTTGTAATTAATTTCCTCAATGAAAATAATTTAGATCTAAGCCCTAGACACAAAAAATCATATTTAAATTTTTTTGTAATTTTTTACAAATTATTTTTCAATTTTTAATGATGAAAACTAATGAAAATGGATAGTTTTTTGAAAATAAATGCAAATTAACACCAAGATTTTCAAATAACCTAGGGTTTAAATTCAATTTAAAAATTTTATTCATCAAAAAATTAGAAAAATTGCAAGTGTAAGATATGTTGGGTTCACCAAAATGTTTAGTTGAAAAAAGGATCCCAGGTCTAATGCATAGATCACTAACACCAATCCTTTTCAAAGAACACTAGGATGCAAATCAACAAGGAGATTATATTGAATTTCAACCTTGAGGTTGAGTTAATCAACCTTGGATCTATTCCTTTAATGCCTTAGAAAATTGCTTTGATGAGATGCAATGATGCAACTAGCTAACTATGAAAATGCAATGTTCTGAGATGAATATAGACAAACTAGAAACACATAGACACATTTGATGACCAAAAAAGAAAAAGGCAGACATAGAGTAACTTGACCTATAAATTTAAAGTAGATTTTTCTAGACAAGGGCATCCTTAGGCACCCTAGTCCAGAGACCTAAAATTGAAATAGTCCTTGGGTCCTTGATCAAAGGCTTCTTCCTTTCAGATCTCACTATTGGATCTCCATTGGTTGTTGAGATAACTGAGTTTCCATATCTTGTCAAGTTATAGGGTTTAAATACAACAATGAACAAATGGTCTTCAATATTCCTCCAATCTTCTTTAGACATGTAACTTGCACATTCAAAGAGGGAGGAAGGGTTGTACCATATAGGGGCTTGCCTCAGTCAAACCCCGTGTTGGTGTTTCCACCTCCACAATGACAAAGTTGATGAAAGAGTGCTTATCCTTTTGAAGGATAGAGGCTAATTGATAAATGAATGATGAATCAACAACTAGATGCAACTCACCACCTAGATTTGAACTCCTTGAAGGACTGAAGCCTTGCACATCTCTCAAGGCTTGATTGTGATTTGGCTTGAAGACCTACAAGTGTTAGTAAACATAAGCAAAATGTATGCATAAACATGAACATGAACTCACATAACATATGGCATGATTCTTAATGATGAAGTGCTGCAATAATCTTGATAATCTTTTCTCTTGACTGCCCTTGATTGATCTTAAAATCTTCAATTTTGCTCTCATTTCATAAAAAATGCTTCTTTAATGCTCAAAATGAGAGGAAAATATGCTTAAATATACATTCTAATTAATCCTTTTGGGTAGGGGCCAACCTCCAGGGTCATTTTCAAATCATTAAAGCTCGCCAATTGAAATTAGAACATTCAAAAATTTTCTTTTAGACAATGGCGCCCTTGTCCGACAATGGCAACATCGTCATACACTTTTTGGTACAAATTTATAGGGATGATGGGGAATTAAATATATTTTTATTAATCTAGCCTTAAAATTGGTAAATTATTATTATAATTAAAGATATAGGCAAAATAGCGTGTCAAGGTAGTGTGAAATTGTCAAGGGTGACAATTTATGACAATATAACTTGCTTTATAAGTGTATAGTAATTGTGTTGTTTATTGAATTATGCAAATTTGACTTTTTTGGAGTGTGGGTTTTTTATTTAGAAATTGTTTCCCCCATGTACACCTACGCTATGTTATATATTATTTATTTTGTGTTTATATACGTTTCTTTTTATGTAATTATTAAAAGATTGAAATTTTCATAACGCTCTCTTAAAAAAATTAATGTAGGAAGCATTTATTCATACCTTGCTTCCTTTCTCTCATTATTTGCTTCCTCCTTTTGGTGTTTATTTCCATGTCTCTCTTCTTCATCCATGTCCTAATTCCTTTGATTACTTAGCACATTTCTTGGTTCCATTTGCACCCCACCATTCTCCCTCTCTTGTTTCATCCTTCAATGTGTCACTTCCTTTGCTCCAACACTATTGTCTTATTCACTTCAAATTTTCTCAAGTTCCTCATCATGTGCATTCAAATGCACCAAACTAGTAGCTTCTATTATGTTCATAGTGTTGGAGCATCCAAGATCTGCTTGCAAACTCAAAAAAATCCATAAATGAAAATATGCAAAATGAGAAAATATCATAAGCATGTAATGATATTGAAAGTACAAATGATCCTTGCTTATAAAGGCAAGCAAGAAGAGGTGAGAAGGTAGGGTTCAAACTCTAACTACCCCTCCAAGTATGAAACAAGTGTAGGACTCTATGGACAAGTGTTGAGACACTTGGTGAATTTACACGAGGTGAGACAAAAGTCTAGATAACCTCTAAGTGAGCTTAAGTGTGGTGTGAATATGACTCTACTAAGTAGGCTAAAAGCTATCTGGTTTGATAGTACCTCTTTTTGCACCAACACCCCCCCTTAAGCGATACTTAGGGAGTAAGCTAAACAATGGAAAGATGAGTCCCAACAACAAGGCTTGATAAGGTACTCATGTACAATACTGATCTCTAATAAATAGAGAAAAAGGAGAAAACCTAATGGGAACAAAAATCCTCTCCAAAAGAGAGAAAGAGAAGGACAAGACCTCCTGAAAAGAAGTCACTTAAAGATAGGAACATGATGATGAAGAACTCCCGAATCATGTTGAATTTGTAAACTCTATCAATGAACCTTCAAGAAATGTAGATCAAGATAAGAGATACAAAACACTACATGAGCGAACATATAAAACACTACTCAACCATGAATACACAGATGTCACAAAGGCAATCAAATTATGTGAAGTTGAAGATGCAGATAATACTATGATTCTGGAGTATGATCAACAAATGCAAAAGTAACATGTAGTGTACTACTAAAATGCGCATCACGATGCTCTACATAAGTACTAGAATCTCACAAAATATGATCCACTGAAATAATCCTCCTATATGAGACATAAAGATAGAAGGTCTATGAGACCCCCAAAAAGTAGAAGGTTCCTCCATTGCTCCATTGAAACCAATGAAGTATTAGCATAACAATATTATAATTCCCCCCTTAATTCTAAAAAGGAAGAGGTATAGGTAGATCAACTGAAATTGGGCACAAAAGTGTTCACAAGAATGTAGACCCAACATTAGGTCCAACATGATGTACAATAAAATGAAAAGGGAGTTCATCAAGTCACATATGCATGAGGTGAGAATGACGAGGATCCATTGTTGTGATGGAAAATCAAGGCGCTACACAACCCCCCATTACAATTTATAATTTAGTGTAAGTACAAAATTCCCTCCCTAAGGAACATACATTTAGTTGTTGTGACACTTTACATGTGTGCATTTACAAACTTATTTGATATTTTGAGTTCTTACAGGTTTATTTCATGAGGTGGACAATGAAGACATATATCAAGTATGCCTTCAAACCTCAAGAAAATGAAAAAACAAAAAATGAAAGCCCCCATTATTCAAAGAATGGCCCCTTCTGAAATGATACAGTTATATGGCACTTTATTTTAGTGCATTACAGATTCCACAAAGTGGATTTGATGTACAAAACCTCAAAAGAGACATACTAAGAATTTAAAAATTTGAAATATATTCATGAAAAATTAACATCACCACGACATAGAGCTTGAACAATCACGTAGGTTTTAAAAAATGGGACCCAAAAAGGAGTCTATATGAGCCCAAACAAGCCCTCTGAAGTGCCAAAAATGAGAATTGTGCAAGGTGTCTTCTAGAAATATGATTTAAAAAAAAATACGTACATCATACTACAAAACAAATCATACCATTAGATAGAGGACAAAAAATATGTAGAATGGAAAAAAATCACTCAAAAAGATGTTTGTATGCCTAAGAACAAGGATCCTTAAGTTGAGCCAAAAATTAAATAGGCCAATGATGAAGAGGCAAACTTGGGGAAGAAACTAATGATGTCATGTTGATGTCATGATGACATCAACAATGGAATATTTTGAAAATCCACCAAAATATTCCTCATGGTTGAAACATACTAAAACCACTTTTTATTTTTTCCAAAACCACTCAAAAAGTTGAAAACCACCCTTTAGAAGTTGGAAAACCACCCAAAAGGGAGGGTAGGTGGTTTTGAATATGCAATGATGATGTCAACAAGGTACTGTATAGGTTGACAGTTGATGTCATCCCTGCACATGCTTGTACTTTTCTTTTGCACAAAATAATTAAAAAATTAATAAAAAAATTATTGCACAAAGGCCAAGATAGCACATATTTTGAGATGAATGCACAAGAATTGAGGCACAAAGGTTAAGGCAGCTTGTTGGTATAGGACAATAGTGCATTTGTATGATTGTACAGATCTGCATAGATTTTCGTACAACCATCCATGGATTGGCCTCCAAAACCTCCAAAATTTATTTATTACCAAAAATATAAGTATTATATATGAAGATTTGTCTCTCGGCCCTTCTAAGTGCAATTGTGAAATCTATTTTTCTCTAGGAGGCACCATTTAAGAGGTGATGTCCACAAACCTCACAAATTCAAGAGAGAAAGGGATTGAATTTGCAAGCTTGCTTTGATACCATGTTGGAGTAGCAAGATCTGCTTGCAAACTCAAAACAATCCACAAATGAACATTTGCAAAATGAGAAAATCTTATAAGCATGTAATGATGTTGAAATGTACAAATGAGCCTTACTTATAAAGGAAAGCAAGAATAGGTGAGAAGGTAGGAGTCAAACTCTTACCACCCCTCCAAGTATGAAACAAGTGTAGGACTCTATGGACAAGTGTTGAGACACTTGGTGAGTCTACATGAGGTGAGAAAAAAGTCTAGATAACCTCTAAGTGAGCTTAAGTGTAGTGTGAATAGGACTCTACTAAGTAGACTAAAAGCTAACTAGTTTGATAATACCTCTTTTCCCACTGATACATCAAATATAGCCTCACTAGTATTTACAAGTTATGTCAAAGAACTTATAAAAGGTATTTTGATTCTCTAATCACAAATTACTTTCAATCAATCCACTCATTTATTCACACATTGGCATGATACTTCAATTCTCACTTTTCACACACACACTTGCAAGTGACACTTGCTCTCTATACTATTTAGGGGATGATATATTGATATATTTGTCAACCAAACACACTCTTAGACACTCTTTATTATAATTTATTACAACAATTCACTCAAAACCTTCTATAGGAAGATGCTTCTACACTCTCTATCTCTAAGTCAAGAAACTCAACCTACACTTAATTGTTTTAACTTACAATTCTCTTTTCCACCAAACATTTATATATATTGGTACTCACTCACTTGTACATATTGGTTCACATAAAAATTATATCAACACTTTATCACTCTCACAAACTCACAAATTGGGTATCCATTAATTCACTAAATCACACATGTAGAACCAAAACTACTCTAATACTATTTGATGTACTCAAGAATAGGTCCAAATGAATAGAATCCTTGTCCTTGTAGCCAATAGCAACTTGACACAACCATAAAATTTTTAACTACTCAAATATGGCAACCCAATCCACACAAAGATAATTTAAACACATGCAACTTCACAAATTTTCAACACGTGTAAGGATCCGATAAATCTATTTTTATTTAATGTTCAAAGAACTTTACATTTTGGATAGAGTTTCCCTTGGAACCAATAAATCTTAAGCCCTAACAAAATCTACAATGAAAACCTACAAAATAACCAACTCCAAGCTTGTGCCTATTTATTGCTTGCAAATGGAATAAAAAAAAGTTTCAAGCTTGCACCTCCCAACTTCTTGCAATCAAAAGAAGATTTCTTTCTCCCCCATGCTTTTTCTACCAACCAAATGGATGAGAATATCCATCTCTAATCTCCAATACCTATTTGGAAATGTTTTAAAAAACTTAAGCTACATAATTAGCCACATTAGGACTTAATTTTTGAAAATTCTCATGGGATGTGATTTCCATGAAGAGAAGTTACAAAAGTTAAATGAAATTCTCTCCCCCCCCCTCTCTCTCAAATTGGAGTACCCTTCTTTAGGTCTTGGTGATGGGTCAAAGATGCTCCAAAATTATAACCTTCACTTTAATGATGCATCATAGATGTTGTCATAAGTAACCCCCAACATATTGAGTGAGGCTCATGGATGGGTCATATATGCTCTTACACAAGTAACTCCTCTTTTATAACATGTCATAGATACACCTGTACATCGTAGATGCTATCATAAGTAACCCCACATTAAATGAGGCCTCATAAATGATCACGCATGAGCCAAGTAATAAAAAGGGGGACTCAAGATTCCCTCCAAGTGGGGCATCCTAATTTATATGAGGATCATTTTAAAAATAATTATGATTTTCAACACAAAAAGAATACCAAGAGAGATGTCCAAGTTCCTTTGCCATGAGAAGCCATCGGCCATTACTTACCAAAATAAACAAATAAAATGCAAAATAAAAGATTTTTTTTTAGTTGATGTTGATTGCCTAAAACAAAGGAATGAAGGTGCAAGATATATGCCTTTATCCCTTACTAATAATTTTATCGAAGACATAGACTAAAGTTTTTCAATAAATTTTAGATAATTTTAATTTTAAGTACTTTACAATTTTATAATCTCACATAAAATAAAAATTTATACTTGTTAAAAAATTAACAAAAATATACTATATAAGTATTGTGCAATGTAATCTCCTCTACCTTAAAAAAGAAGAAGAATTTCTACTAAACTTTGTCTAGAAGTTATATTATAGAGAATAATTAATCTTATATTTTGTTGAAATATACTTTTGTTGTTGTTGAGAGCATTTATATCATGATTTTTTTGGTAACCTGTTATTTTCTGGTTTTGAGAGGATACAAATCTTGGGTCAATCTATTGAGACATCAAGAGTAATGATGTTTCAAATACATGAATAATCAAATCTCTTATGACTCAGTTTATCAAATACTAAAGAGTTCCCATTCCATCAAAATTACCAAACCTTTAAAATATCAAACCTTTTTATCAAATAAGACTAAATTTTTAAAAATTTCATCCTCGTCACTTTAAAAATATCAAAAACTTTTATTTAAATAATACTTAACCCATTGATCTTTACTAATACAAAAACCACTTATTAGTTAAAAAAACATTTTAAAAATTCAATTTTTAAATATTTACACCGAGGTACAACCCCTAGTTAACCCTAGAAGCCAATGGGAAAGCTCCTTTCCCAACGCTTATCCCCTGTCACTTTAAAATTATTGGTTTACTGACACGTGGCAGTAGCATAATGTCAGAGAATTCCAAGGGGCGGGGTCAAAGCGTGAGGTAATGTCCAACTCTAAATCTAACAAACGGTACACCAGAAGCTTTTCGAGGGAGAGTTGATTCTGTACCAACGGTTTC
>VDFB02120059.1:0-14185 GCA_007258455.2 Sequoia sempervirens | reverse complement strand
GAGTTGAAGTTTTAAGTTTTATTTTGTGATAATTTCGATTCAACCCTTCCTCTTAGTTGTTTGTGCCTATTTAATACCTTTATCCTAATGGCTTCCACCTAGGGAAACTACCCAAGGCCTGATAAATGATCCACAAAATTATGAATGTTGAACAATGAATAATTTTATGATCTTTTAAGAATGAATGAATGGATCTAATGCTCAATTTTGCAGGATTTGGCTAATATTTTCCTCATTATGTAAACACACTTATTGCATATTTTTCATATAGGATTTATGGAAACTACTATAGGACCATCAGGGAGGCCCATTGAGAAAGATGACAAAGGAAATAAACCCAGTCGTGCACCAAGAGGAAATGAAGAAAAGGACCAAATGAAGTAGTAGTTTCATAGAGTGGAGTGTACCTCCAAGCTCTCCTCTACCTAGGACCCAATTCTAGATATAAACCTAGGACATGTGGATATTGATGACTTCAAGAAAAGGGTGATGGTTAACCCTACCACAAAAAATGCACGAAAGATCAGGGCAAGTGGTTTCACCAAGGCGGTTGGCTTTCCTTCCATGTTAATTTCCATAGAGTTGGTCATGACCTATTAGGAATGTTATAATTCCAACAAAAAAATCATTGATAAGGATGGAAGGGTATTGTTAGATTTGTCTACTAAATATATTGGCAAGACATTCCACATACCCACATTTGATAAAATGGAAGAAACATAGAAAGAATTTGCTTAAAACATGTCAAAATGGGACCCCATAGCATGAAAAAGAATAATCAACCAATATGGGTTGAAAGAAAAGAGGGGTAGCACCAAAAAAGTACCTCAGGAGCTATTCAAAAGTGATTTCTTCAAAGAATACCATTATTTGGTTACTCTATTAAGTAGAGTGATGGACATACCAACTGTTGCATTCTTTGAGGAGTAGATGTTCTACTTTGTCGAGGAGATCATCCAAGGTGAGACCAAGTTCAACTAGGCCAAAATGATTGGTGATAATATGCACAATCAACTTATGGTCATAAAGAAGACCTTCAACTTTTATATGACATCATATCTGGTATATCTATTGGTAGAGAAGTTCCCATACAAAGGATTATTCTGTGTAGACCCACTAGCGAAAAAAAGAGGAGAGCTTAAAGTTTATGACTTCTATCCTCAGCTACAATATAGAAACTTTAAGAAAGAATACATAAGGGTGAATGATTCCTTCATCATACACATAATCAGAATCCTAGAAGGAGATTTTGAAAGAAGGGTATCACACAACACAAGGGCCTTCATAAAGTGATTTTGATATCTGTTCAAACCATTCCCAAAGTTCACATATATTAGAGCAGAAGAGTTCTCAAGAGAACCCTACCAATTTCTATGCTACCCCAAAGATCACATCATCTTGCTAGAAGTTTCTCAGTAGTTGTAGACTGCCCACACATTATTGAGTGATAAACACCAATTTGGGATTCCCTATCCCCTAACTTTCGGGAAAGGAATGTACTCCTTCCCCACCTCCCAATGTGCAAAGTATTTAGAGAAAGATCTAGTGGAGTATAACTTGGATCTCCACATGGCCCAAGGAAGCATGGACCCTTATGGCAAGCTGAAGAAATGGGTTGGAAGGCAATATGCTCACCGACCTCATGTTGAGGACTTCTGGGCAAACTATACAAATAATAAAGTGTGAATGAGGCACTACTTGAGAATGACAACCTATTTTGTGAAGTTAGTAAATAAATTCCCTATGCCTAATTAGATAGTGGAGGAAGATGACAATATTATTGATGATAGATACAATGTTGTGGCCAACTTTTCCTTTCCTATTATAGATTGGAGTGTAGAAGAGGTCACCGGCCTCAATATATTAACCTGGTTGATTGAAAATAGAACAAGACAGTATGTGAATGCACAAATTTCCCAACGTAAGGAGAAGGTTGCAAAGCTGATGTATGGTGAGCTCGAGGATGAGCTTGAAAGTGAAAATGGTAGTAGTGCAACCATCGTCTCATCAGAAGAAGCCCCTAGTCCCAACTAGGCACAAGATCTAGAAAGAGAAAGGATGCACCTGAGCATAAACCTAAACAAAAGGTGTATTCTAGAAAGCCAACTAAAGGGAAATTATTTAAAAGAGCAAAGACAATAGGGACATTTGTGCTTGAAATGCCCACTATAGAGGAGGATCCTCAACATGAGGAAGAAGAATAAATTTAATGGTCACGCTCACCACCTACCATTTCTACTCATGTTGTCATTGTCATCGTTGTCATTCCTCCACCTTCTTCTTCTCAGGCTTTGCTTGTATCATCTCTGCATGCCTAAACATCTTGGTCCACCTCACCTCTACTTCATAGATTGCTCTGGTGATGGTACTTGACTCTTCTTCTACTACATCTCCACTATTATCTTCTCTGCTCCCTCCTCCACTGCCTACTTTCTCTACTCTTCACCCACAATATCCACGACTACCATGGAACCTCTCACTTTGCCTCATGCTTTCATAGCATATATACAAAATGTGCTTGATGAACTCTCTAGGCTAATCCTTGACCCTAAGGTCCAAACTATAATGGCCCAAATTGCTATTGCCCTACCTCTTCCCCAACCACCCACAGATCCACCAAAAATGGAAGCCACAATGAAAATCTTGGAAGAGATGGAAAGACGCCATGCAAAGCAACAAAGAGAGACTGTAAAAAAAGTAGCAAATGAGCCCAAGGAATCTAATTGGGATGATTACTTTGAACACCTAGAAGGAGGATTAAATATAAAATTGGACAAGGTGGCTTCTGATGAAGAGAGGTCACAAAATTTAGAAGAGCATGTTGAGGCTCTTAATGAGCATTATGTGATAGAAACATCTGATGAGGAGCTAGATGACGAGATGCCCCAACAACACAAAGATTCAGGCAAAGAGGCTAACCTTAGGGAGCACTGATTCAAAGAAGAGAAGGTAGACATTCACATAGATGTTTACATACTTAAAGAGCCCCCACTAATTGGCCAAGAAAAGGGCCCGATGCAAGAAGTACCTCCCAGAAAGGAGGAAGAAAAAGAGAAAGATAAAGGAGAAGATGCACCGAAAAAGAGCTTTGAGCCTAAGCACCATATTGATATTGAACATGAAGAAGAGATCACCTCAAAGAGAAGGCATTACTAGAGAGAACGTAGCTTCTACTAAGCCAGACAAAGTGAAGGCTTGGATGAAGAGTTAAAGAATGATCAAGAATATCTAGGTGATGAAGAGGAGCAGCCTCAAAAGGAATAGAAAGATGAAGGTGATCATGAATCACCCAAGGGACAAACCGAGGTGCATGACTAGCTGAAGCAGAAATTGAAAAGGAAGGATCCTATGGTCATGGACCCTAAAGTGAGGCTCGATGCAATAATATCAAGGGCATAAACGAAAACTAGAAAAGAGAAGAAGCCTAAGATCTTCTCTCACATCAAGGTGGATGCTTCTGGGTCTTGAATGTTGTAGGTTGCCACTCCAATAGCTAGTGGAGGTACAATAATTGTGCAAGGGAAAGAATACCAAATATCAATGGTTAACCTAGGCCCAACTACTCGAGAATAAAAGATAGATGAATTTCAAGGGTC
The DNA here is from genome assembly GCA_007258455.2 of Sequoia sempervirens. Lineage (NCBI taxonomy): Eukaryota > Viridiplantae > Streptophyta > Pinopsida > Cupressales > Cupressaceae > Sequoia > Sequoia sempervirens. The sequence goes on along the minus strand of VDFB02120059.1, from coordinate 10,589 downwards.
AGTAGTACCATTGTGCAACAAAGGAATAAGGACCAATCCACGAAAGAACTAAAGGCATAGGTAGTGGATCTTACCGCTTATATTCAATAGTGGAAATCCATGGAAGAAGAGGCCCCTATGACATAATCCACACGCATTCTCATCTCCCAAGATGAGCTAAATATAATGGAGAAGATGAACAACTAGACCAAGTCCACTATGGATTGGTTCAATCAGGTAGTATATAATGGTGACATGGGTTTTTGCCACACTGCCCAAACATTCAACAAGTTTCAAGGACTTCAGAAGAAAACATAGGACATGATCAAACCATGGCATAGATTCTCTAACCTATATAGGATCACATATCCTAAGCTCGAGAGCGTCCTCAAACTCTCTAGGGAAATATGGAAAAGGAGTTGAGACTCCTAAAGGATGAGCAATGGTTAGTGGAAATGTGGAAAATAGGCCTAGATTATAGAAAAGGGATTCTGGAGAAGGGTTTGCACAAGCTAGAGCTCAATCTTGAGTGGGTTATGGAACACCAGACTGTCAGTGAGGATTACATGAAAATGATGATAGATTATGAGATGCTTGCTTTGGATTAGATCCAGAGAAGATCAAGACTTTCTTCCATAAGAAGATGAAGCAAGGGGCTATAGATACACTATCACTAGACTTTATGGAATTTGCTGCAAGGGCTTTCACTTAGTCTGAGTAGGTCATCAAAGCAAAATGCACCAAGCACTGGGAGCAGATCACTAAAGGCCACAAGAAGATATCCTTCTAGATCCTTCAATCTGATCTCATGGAATGGGACAAGCTCTATGCTATGATCGAGAAGTTCGTGGAGTATGCTAATTTCCAAAAGAATGTAGGAAATCCAATTAGAGATGATGAATATCTAACAACATAGTTATAAAAGTTGGAAGTAGCTAAAAGAGAAAAATACTATAGTGAAAAGGAAACTAAATGACAAAAATATACTAGATGACAAAATAGGGAAAAGACAAAGAGTCTTTTTTATTATCATATATTTGGGGGTAGGTGAAAATGTAATGTAAAATGAATCTGAGCCACACATGTAAATGAATCTTGTCCATTCATTTTTCTTTTGGAAAAATATAAATAGGGGCATCCTCTCATTTTCAAAGGGAGAGATGAGTTTGATTGTAAAGGCATGCTACAAAAAATTAATGAGAATAACATTGTTTGACGGATTCTTTTTTTTTCTTCTCGTGTGTGCTTGATTCATTATCCCAATCTTAGATTTTAGCTTTGGTGTTCTAGTTTTAAGCTGCTTTATTTACTAGTTTATGTTGCACTTTAATGGTGAAGAATGCTATAGTGTTGATATCTTCCTTGCTTATAATTTTTGTTGTCTATTGATGATAAATAGTAGTGTAAAGTTAGTCTAAGCATTGTTCATATTGTTGCACTTAAGTTCATCTATTTTTCATGCTTTAATGGTGAATGGATGGTTGAAAATATGCAGACCTTAGAAGATTGCACTTGTTTCATGAGAATGTAGGCTGCCCTTGGTTAAGTGGAACTTAGTTTTAGGAAGGTTGTCCACTATAGTGTCCTCCATTGTTACTATTCAAAATTAGTTGCTAGTCTAGGAAACTTCTTATCCCTTTTCCCCTTTGATCTTTCTTTTGAAATTGAAGTTTAAACAAGTTCTAACATCATGACAAAGCCAAATTTGATGAGTAAAGAGGAGTTTTAGTTCATTGTCCTGAAGTGCAACAACTATACTTCATCCCTAGAATTTACCAAAACCCATTTAGCATATCCAATTCCCTCCATGCTTAGTGAATCATAGATTCCCTTTGCGATTACCAACAAATCACATCAACCGATTGAACTATTCTAAGTTTAGTCATGACGTGACACTCAAGAGACCTTGGGGTGATTTCTAAAACTTGGTTGTAGAAATTTCCTTTCAAGAGAGGTAGCATACTTGTGTGCTTCCTATGTTGAGATGGTACAAAAACACCCATCAACAGTATCTAATTTGATAAAAAAATTGTTTTCCTTCTTGAATGGTTGATAGTTGTTTTAAGGTACAAATTTGAATTTCCTAATGGGAGTAGATGAAGATGTCTCTTCATACTAACTAACTAAATTCCAGTAATCACGAGGGGTCATACAAAAATGTATAAAAGATGGATATTTCATTAATAAGATTTTATCCCTTAGGTTAGGTTGAAATTTTTTAATGAACACTCTTTGGACATCCACATCATATAGAGTAAGATTGATTTGTGAATAAAGAAACTGATAGTAGCCTATGAAGTCTATGACCTTTCATTTTTTTTGTTTGCATTGCATTAAGTTAGTTGATGTAATTTTAGATCCAATGTTTACTTGGAAATCATGGAGGAAAGCCTCAAGGAGATCATTGAAGGAGCGATTTGAGTTATTCAACAATGAATAAAACTATTTCAGAGCCCTCTCTTTCAATGACCTAGGAAAAAGCTTAGCTAGGAGATTATTTTCAAAATGAATTCACTACACAAGGTTGTCTATGTTGATATATGATTTCTAGGGTCTCATTTGCCATTATACTTGTCAAACTGGGGTATTTATTTGTTGTGTGGCATTGGTGTTTTCAATATTTCAAGTGATAATGGGATCCTTTTAACATATTAGAATGGTTTTCCATTTTGGTTTTGGTTCAAAGTTGAGATTTTTGTTGAAGTGAGGTTACATTTTGCAAAACTTGGTTAATGAGAATCATTGTTGATATGTTTTGGGAATGTGGTGAATATGGTGGGATTGTGTATGTGCTTGGTGGACTACTATGTTGCAAATTTATGAGAGGGGATGAAACTTGAGGTGTCACATGTGAAGATCCAAAACCATAAGGATTTCCAATGGAAAGACCTAATGTTGGAGTTATACCAATGCTTTGTTGTATTGTTGAAGCAATAGTTGGATTTGTGTATGTGGGAATAGAGGCTATAGTTGTAGGGAGGGAGACTTGACTTTCCTCCTTGAATTTGAATGTTTCTCAAAGCTTGACACAACTAGCCATTATAGGTACATTAGCATCAACTATATGGGCTAGGCTATAAAAAACCTCTAATCCTTGATCATCATTAATCAATTTTCCTCATGTATCTATTATAGGGACCATTGTACCAACTAGATATTTCAGTACTCACATAGTCTTGAAGTATTTCTAAATCTTTGTCCAATTGTTTCAGTTTGTCTTCGGGAACATGGGAAACCATAGTCTCAATATCTATAAAAATGGGTGATTGTAAGGTTGTCATTGGTATGGTAGCATTAGGGATAGAGTCCAAAATGGGTTGAGTATTGACAACACTTTGCATGAAAGAGTTGGAAGACTCAAGATCCACAACACGGAGATGCCATAAGTCTAGAACTACATCTCACTAAAGTATTGGCAATAGGACACCAGGTTGTGAAGCTCATGCAAGTTTCAAAACACTAAGTGTACTCGAACACTAAACTATAAATTAACCACAAAAAAATACTTAGAAAAAAATTTAGATAGCACAAGAAGACAAAGAATATAGAAAGATTTTTTTGTTCAAAAGTTGGTTGAGCCAATTACAGGAGGATAGAGGCACCTAAGGGAATCTGTGTCTTGGGAAAGTTTTCTAGAAATTCAAAATCTGATTGTGTGTGACTCTTCTTAAGGATTATCGGTCTAGTCGTAGATAGGTTTGATAGAGAATATTTTTTCAGAATTTGCTTAATTTATGAAAATGTAAGTGTGTAACAATATGTGAACAATAAATAACAATTTTGAATATAATTTACTAATCTAAAATACACAAATTAACTAATTTTAAGATTCCTAAATATGAAAATGATGATTTTGATGAAATTTTGAAATAAAATAATGTAAATTTTTCACTTTTATCACTTTTTGAGATAAAGGAAAGATGTCTAAATGAATGCAATTAAAAAATTTAAATCAAAGATCTGCAAGAATAAAAAAACCGAAGACATAAAGACAGAGATGTGTGAAATTTTTTGTTAATGCAAGTGTATAAGGACAAAGGCACCCAAGGGTGTTTGATTCCTTGATAGCGGATCTAAAAATTTAAAAGTTGAATGTTTATTATACTATATAAATGTTATGCTTTTGTTTGCAAAAAGGTTTGCAATTGACTTTTTTTCTAGAATTTTCTCAAATTAAGATAATGTGATGCAAATATAATGTGTAGCAATGTAAATGATAATTATTAATCCAACACTCAATGTGGATCTGATCTAAGTAACTAAAATGAACCCTCATGCAACCTATGATGCAAAATGATATGCAATTTTTTGAAATTTTTTTCTTTTATGATGCAAAAGTAAAATACTAAATGAGAAATGCAAAGAAATGCAATATAAAACTTAGTTCTAGGATGAATTTAAAAAGCTATGTAATGTTAACGGGTCAAGCTCACCAAAATAAAACAAATAAAATAGGAACCCTAGGTCTAATGTGTAAACCTATGATTCAAGCTATTGGTTTTGTGGATGTTTTCTTATATTTCATTAAGATAGAGATCAACATGGTGAATAGATTGAATTTCAACCATGAAGGTGAGCCATTTAGACCTAAATCTGCATCCTATTAAGTCTTAGAATGGATTGGAATTTATTTGATATGATTAACCCAATTAGACTATATGACCTTAATATGTAAAATGAAATAATGTAATAATTAATAGATTCAAACTATAACTTGTAGAAAGATCCAAGAAGTGTAGAGGATTGTGTACCTATCCAAAAAAATTGGTTTTGATCACTGTAGGAGGATAGAGTCACCCTAGTGTGTATGGGTCCTTGTATGCCTCTTGTGCTCTATTTTTGAGGTCCTCTAATGATAGATCATAGCTTTTAATTTTTTATTACAAAGTTATGCAAACACAGTAAGATAATTTTGTAGGTGAGTTTCCATGGGTTGACAAGATGTAAGACTTAAAATGCAACAATAAAAAAAATTATTTAAGCTCCCTTCAATCCTCTTCAAACCTAAAATCTACTCATTCAAAAAGAGAGGACATGTTGTATCATTTAGTGGCTTTCCTTAGTCAAAACATGTGTTAATTTTTCCATTTCCACAATGGCAATGTCACTGATAAAATGATATTGAATGTGAAGGAATGGTGAAATCAAAAAGTGCTACAACTCAACACCCTTCAATGGCTTCCTTGAAGGAATAAATTAATGCACATCACTTCAAGGTCTTTGATCTTTCTTTCTTGATTTTATTGAATGATTTTGAAACCTACAAAAGTGTTAGCCTTCACAAAATAATGATAACATTAAAACATATAAACTCACATAGGATTTGACATGATGTTAGGATCTTGAATTGTTGCAATAAAGCTTTAAAATGTTTCTCTTGACTTGCTTGATAGTGCTCTTAATAATAAGTTCACCAATAGTTTGCTTTATTCTCCTTGTTAGATTTCAAATGATGTAATAACTAAGTATTTATAGGAATTTATCTAAATTCCCAATAATTAAACCCTAATACATTTGCAATTTTAATTTTTAATGTTAAGATGCCAACATCAACATATCCAAAATTGGTCCCTAAAAATGTTGGGAAAATGTATCTCAATCTTGCAATTATATACAATTTATTGATAGGATGTATGTTGGTATGTGGTGACTGATCATGCGAATAACGTACACTCGTCAAGGATTTTTTCCTACTAACACATCAAGTATTTTTGCACTGACATGCCAAGTTTTTTCCATTAAAACGTTAAATGAAAATCACCTTTTAAAACCCTAATTCTAGAAGGTCCGAAAATCTTGTTATAAGTGGGTGGGATGTATGTAGACGGTGGTGTATTCTAAGATTCTGATATCATTCAAGTTTTCTCTTGATCTCTTAGGGTGATACTCTTGTGACAAGCTTTCTCTACAATTATATTGTAATCTTTCAATTTTTGAATAATATACTAAGAAGCTTTTGGAGTGTGGATTTTCTCTCCTGAAATGGTTTTCCCCTCGTAAATCATTGTGTTGTGGTATGCATGATATTTGTGTTTATTTCTGTTTAAGTTTTTGTAACTATTAAAGATATATAATTTTTTTGCATTATTCTCCTCTCATGGTTAATGTAGGAAGTTTTTTTGCTACAATAGTTTCCTTACAAGTGGTATCAAAGCTTGATCACCTTTGGTTTCAATTGTGAGTTGTTGGGTTTTTTGAACTAATCAAGATTTGAGTGGGAGCTTATGTAGAAGAAACTTTGTGATCTTGTTGCAAAATTGTTTAGATGACAAGTTCATTAGGGAGAATAGAGGTGGAGACATTTTCTAGAAATAATTTTGAGATGTGGAAGCTAAAGATGGGGGATCCTTTGATAGATCAAGATCTATGGGATGTTGTTAATGAGAATCTTTGAAGGCCTGAAGATCCTACTTAAGTTTCTCAATATGATATTATGGACCATAAAGCCAAGGGTCTAATCAAATTGTACTTGGAAGACTCTATTTTAATTAATTTCCAAGACCTCTACACATAAACTAAGGAAGAAACTTGGTGAGATGTATCAAGCTAAATCTTTAGTGAACAATATTTTCACGAGGAAGAAGTTGTATTCCTTGAGAATGGAAGAGGGTTGAATAATTGGAGACCACATAGAAGCATTCAATATGTTGGTGTCTCAATTGGCATCAGTTGGTGTCAAAATGGATGAGAAGGAGAAATGTCAGATCTTGCTTTGTTCTTTGTCTGATTCATGGGATTCTCTTGTTATGGCTATCAGGAGTACTTCTATTATATTGAACACTGAAGATGTGGTGGGTTGTTTTCTTTCTAAAGAGATGAGGAGGAAGGTACCCATCACTACCAAGGAGGCCCTAAATGTTCATGGAATACCTAAGGAAAAAGGAAAGACAAATGAGAAGCATGACAAATCCAAGTCTAAGGGGAGATCTAAATCTCTTGGAAAGTACAAAGTTATTTGTTGGAACTATGGTAAGCCTGGACATGTTCATAAGGAATGCAAAGAAGAAAAGAAGAAGAAAAATAAGAAATTTCATTATGATTCCGAGTCAGAGAAGGTAGATGGTGACCCATTCATTGTAGCTTTGGAAACTTGTGCAAGTAATGATGCATGGTTAATTGACTCAAGTGCATCTTTTCATATGACCTTTAATAGACAATGGTTTTGTGAATATGAATAATTTGATGGAGATAAGGTGTACTTTGGTGATGATTCTCATTTAGACATTGTTGGTTGCAGTAAAGTTAAAATTAGATTTCCTGATGGTAGAATAAAATGGATTAATGGTGTGTTGCATATCCCTAGATTAGCATGAATTTTTTTATCTGTGAGCAAACTAATAGATGCAGGTGTTCAAGTAGTATTTTCTAATGCATGATGCAAGATGGTTTGAGGTGCTATGGTGATTTCTAGAGGTCTCATATACATGACATTTTATAAGCTTGATGCATGCACTATTGAGTGCAATAGTACTTTTGTGAAAATAATTTCTATAGAAGTGAGGGTTTCACCTTCAGAAAATGGTCATGGATTTTGGGTACCCAAGGGTGCTCTTTCTTTTGAGACAAAGTTACCTATAGAGAAAACTATGTTATGGCACTAGAAACTTGGCCACATTGGAGAAAAAGGTCTAAGGACCTTGAAAAATGAAAAAGGTTGTTGAAGTTTTGTCTAATTGTAATCTTGAATTCAATTTCTATGAGCATCGCATTTATGGAAAATAAAACCACATTCAGTTTTACTCGAGTTCTCATAAATCTTGTGGTGTATTGGATCTTACTCTTTCTAATGTATTTAGTCCTATATATGTTCCTTCAATTGGTAAATTATCCACATATTATGTTTCATTTATTGATGATTATAGTGGAAGGACATGGGTAAATTTTGTAAAGAGTAAATCTAAAGTTTTTCAGTCGATTTAAAGAATTTAAAGCAATAAGTGAGTTGTACAATGAAAATAAAATAAAATGTTTGACTTATAATGGAAGTGAATTTTTCTCTGATGATTTTGATAGATTTTGTAAAGATTGTGGTATTTAAAGATAAAAGACAACTTCGTATTCTCCACAACAAGATAGATTTATAGAAAGAATTAACAAGACACTGATGGAGAAGGCTAGGAGTATGTTGAGTGGTGCTAGCCTAGAACAAATATTTTGGGTTGAAGTTGTTGCCACTAATTGTTACCTGATTAATAGGTCTCCTACATCAGCTCTTATTGATAATATTCCTATAGAGGCATGGTCAGGTCGCTAGCCTTCATTAAAATATCTTAGAGTTTTTGGTTGTGAGGCATATGCACATGTGCCAAAGGAGAAGTGAACAAAGTTGGAGAACAAGGTTGTGAATTGTATCTTCATCGGATATAGTTATGGTGTGAAAGGATAAAAGCTTTGGGATATTATTAAATTTCCTTCTACACCTGAGAAAAATGAATCAAGGCCCAAGGATAGACACAAAGTTGAGGAGAGCTCATCTAGCTTTGGGTCTTTAGAAGAGGAGGAAGAACCTCCAACTCAACTTGTTCGTAGGTCTACAAGGCATAGAAAACCACCTAAAAGGTATTCACCTAATGATTAGAGATGTATTTTTTCTTTGAATACTAACATGGATGAACCCAGATCTGTAGAAGAGGCACTAGGAATGAATGATGTCAAATCCTGGAAGATTACCATGGATGAAGAAATGGAATCTTTGAAACGTAATGATCCATGGTATCTTGTACCATTTCCAAGCGATGAAAACTTGGTTGTAAATTGGTGTTCAAGAAAAAAAAAAAAAAAAAAAAAAAAAAAAAAAAAATTGGTTCTATGAATACATTGAGAAGTAAAAAAGCAAGGTTGGTTGCTAAGGGTTACTAACAAGTTGAGGGTGTTGATTATTGCAAAAATGGTATCCATTAGATTTTTTCTTTTATTATTGTTCTTATGATGAGGTTATAAAATGGATGCGAAAAACTACTTTCTTCATGGTGATTTGAGTAGGATATTTATGATACGCCCAAAACACTACATGGTGAAAGGTAAAGTAAGTTGGTCTATAAATTGAAGAAATCTTTGTATGGCTTAAAACAATATCCCAGGGATGTGGTACCATAAATTTGATACATATAAAAGGAGTTTCGGATTTGAGCGTTCTAAATTAGATCATTGTATTTATTATAAAATTGATGGTGATCATTTCCTATTTATTGCATTATATGTTGATGATATGTTATTTATTAGTAGAGGGAAATGTATGATTTTAAAACTAAAATATCAACTTGCTGTTAAATTTGAAATCAAAGATCTTGGTGCAACTAAACACATTCTTGGGATGTAAATTAAAAGAGATAGAGTGAATAGAAAGCTATGGCTTGGCCAAAGAAAGTATGTCAACTCAATTTTACAAAGGTCTGGTATGCAGGATTATAGACCATTGTGTGTTCATGTTTCAACTGGAACAAAGTTATCTATTTTAGATTGTCTAACATCCCCATCTAAGATGAAAGACATGAGAAAAGTGTCTTACCAAAGTATACTTGGAATTTTGATGTATGCTATGTTTTGTACTAAACTAGACATTTCCCAAGTAGTGGGAGTTCTTTCTATATATAAATATATATATATATATATGTCTAATTTTGGTAGATTTCATTGGGATGTAGTTAAAAGATTCTTCAAATATTTGTGTGATACCTCAGATTATTTCTTATCTTATCATTGTAATATGACTGAAGACAAGATTTCCCTCAATATTCATGGTTATGTGGATTAAGGTTGGGAAGTTGATGTTGATAGCAGAAGATCCACCATTTTTTATGTGTTTACTTTATTTGGTGGTGAAATTAGTTGGATGAGTGAGTGACAAGCTATGGTTTCTTTTTCCACTACTAAATTAGAGTATATGGTAGCTACTCATGCTTGTAAAGAATCCATTAGGTTTAAGAGACTGTGTTTGGATATTGGAATGAAACAAGGTGCAATGACAATTTTTTGTGATAGTTAGAGTATGATATGTCTTGCCAAGAACCCAACGTTTCATGCCAAGACCAAGCAGATTTATTTACAGTATCATTTTGTTATAGATATTGTCGAAGATGGTAGGGTGAACCTTGTTAAGATAGATACTTTGATGAATGTTGCTAATTCTTTAACTAACCTTGATAGCACAAAGAATTTCATATCCCCTAGTGTTCAAAGACTATGGGCCTTTCAACCCCTAGCAATTAGAGATGATGATGACACCCTTTCATTGTCCTTACAAGGTGTTTGACAAGTGGGAGATTTGTTGGGAAAATGTGTCTCAACCTTGCAATTATATATGATTTATTGATAGGATGTATGTTGGTATGTGGTGACTAATCATGGAAATACTCTACATGTCAAGGTTTTTCCCATTGACACATCAAGGATTTTTCCCATTGATACATCAAGGTTTTTCCATTAACACATCAAATGAAAAATGACCTTCTAAAACCCTAATTCTAGAAGGTTCCAAAAAAAAATTTATAAGTGGGTGGGATGTATATAGATGGTGGTGTATTTTAAGAGTTTGATAGCAGTCAGGTTGTCTCTTAATCTCTAGTGGTGATACTCATGTGAGAAGCTTGCTTTGCAAGTATATTGTAATC